>NAJO01000129.1:0-17411 GCA_002077065.1 Cryoendolithus antarcticus | reverse complement strand
CCAAACGTCTCGTGCTAACGCTATATCAGATATCTCTATGCCGGTGATGGACGGCTTCGAAGCTTCCCGCAAGATACGCGAGCTGGAGCGCACACGTCATAATAGCTCGGCCCAGTCGCTAACGTCACACAAACCCGCACTATTAGTAGCCCTTACAGGATTGGCGAGCGTCAATGATCGGGACGAGGCGCTGCGGAGCGGTGTAGATGTGTTCGTGACGAAGCCGGTACGGCTCGGGGAGTTAGGAGAGTTGCTAGCACGGTGGGAACGTGGCGAGGTCTCAGGCGGAAGCGATACGGAAGCAGTTTCGATGACAAAGGGCTCATGAAAGAAGGACGGCTTTGTGCGATAAAACTGATACTGGAGCAATGTACGAGTGAAGCCGGGCCTAGCTGAGGCCGGATCGACAGCCGAGTGTATGCGCGAGCCAGCACCACGAGGCTAGCTATGCCCCGCATACTCTCTGCAAGCGTCTATTATGCGTTCCTCCTGCGAGGTGGAACGGAGCAGTCATCAGCGCTACCCTGAACCGACAGTTTGATCAGAGGCGCCTTGCACGCTGCGAGATACTTCCCTATATACAGCCCATATCGTTTCTAATAACACCCCGATTCATAGCCCGCAAGTACCACGATGGACGCCCCCTGAGCACCAGCGGCGCTCATGCTCGGCGCAGGCGCGGAGCAAGCGCGGAACGCGCTCCCAGCCCATCCTCTTCCCCCTGGTCGGGCTCAGGAACTCTTAGATGAACACTTCGAGGATTTCGAACCCATCGAGGAGCGCCTCCGGGACGAGTGCGCAGACCTGGCAGACGAACAAGAGTTCGGAAGGCTCGAGAAAAAGATCGCTATACTCAGACAAAGGAGAAGAGCTACTTGTCCAGCCACTAGCTACCTCCCGACTCCGCGTGATGCAACTACTCCGCGTGCGCCTAGCAGTCTCACCACCAAACCACGGTTGAGGGAGCCGGAGCTATTCAAGGGCTCCATGACAACTCACAGCTCGACAATCGCATCTCGAAGATACTGGCAATTCCCTGCGACAGCAAATCCCAGTGTGCGAACGTCAAGTCCTTATCCTTGGGCAAGACACAGCCGGTCCACGAGTAACCTTGTTGGTCGCAGCCGCGAATACGCAGGGATGTAGTGCGAGGGCACAACTGAGCAGTGTGATATTGCGGCCCTGAGCGGGTCTCGAACACCTGACGGCATCCATCCAGTACCTTTTGGTACTGTCACTGTTATTTAAGTCTGAGGTCATACAGGCCAATCACACCTTTGTCCGCAGGCACTGTCCCACAAGCAAATCATTGTAAGCGTGTGTTTTCAAGTTGGTGCGGCGACATGGTTTAGTCGATCTGACATGCTGATGTCCGCGAAAAATTGGAGGGTTTGCTTCCCCTCCGCCCAGAGCAACGTAGCTCAGGGCATGAGAGGAGACGCTGGGAGCAGGACCTAGGCGAGGAAGGATTCCGAAACGTGGTCGCTAATCTACACGGGAATGCTCGTTTATGTGGCGTGGGAGCGATAGCTTGGCAAGATCAGATAAAGGGTGAAAAACCCAACGCTGTATCCAACTCCTGTCATTCTTTCCTTGTCCTAGATGATCCAGTAACTGACGGTACTCCATACGTAGGCAGCTATCGAAACGACTTTTGGCTAGTCGACGTCACTCCATTCCTTCATGGTGTTGCTGCTGCTACTGCATGCTAAGCTCTGCGCATAAGAGCGGTGAGCTCATGCAGTACTCGCTGCTCATTGCCTACCTCGTCGTCGCCAACCCTATACACCTCGTCGCCGACGCCCTCGTAGGTTGTTTTCCTTCGATTAACATTCCTATCCCTTCTCGCAGCTCTTCTTTTCGCAGGCATGCCACGTCCAGCCATAAACCTCGATCCTACGAGAGAAAGATTTGCCGGTGGGTTGAGACTGGAGTGGAGGGCGAGGATATATGCAGGCGCCTCGCGGCGCTGCAGGAAGCCCGGTCACAGTCAGCGTCACTACACTCCGACAATTCCTTGCCGCGAAGGATATACGATTCAATCGCCCTGTTGCCAAGGACGAGGTGCGCAGCGATTTGTGAGTGCGCATTGCGCGCGTCTTCGTCAACCAGCGCCTCTCTGACGAAGAGACCCTGGAAGTACTCGGCTATGATGACTTTGACATTGGCTCGCATTCCGTGGGCAAGATGAGGAGGGAGATGGGTCTGTGGAAGATCAACAGGGCGGAAAAATTTAAGCTAACCGCGAATATGGAACGGCTGTTGAAGTTCGAGCTGGGACAAGGTCAATCGAAAACTTTGGCCATGGTACGCCCTATGGCTACATGCGCACTAAGTACAGCACCGTTGGGAGATTCGTTCGCTTTCCTCCTCACAGCGCGGCTCACATATTATTCACAACTACAAAGACCGCCTTTATAACGTCGAACATGTAGTCAACGCTGAGGATGTCGAGCGGCGTAGGAAGCATGCAAAGGTGCACCGTGGTGCCATTTTCACGCTAGGCCCGAATCATGCCTGGTCCATGGACAAGTACTGCAAGCTGGAAGCATTTAGCATTCAGATCTATGCAGCCATTGATGAATATTCGCGATACTCGGTCTGGATTTAGATTGGTATCACCGGCCGCACTGCTGTGTCTGTACTCGCGCAGTACATTGCTACGCTGGCTATAGCAAGGTCCTACCACGGCGGCTTCCTTTCGATAGAGGTGCAGAGACCACTATTGCAACTGATGCCCACCTCTTTCTGAGTCAGATCGTGTGACCAGATGTAGATGTCGTTACAAACAGCTACCGCTACGGCACTAGAAAGCAGAATCAACGCATTGAGGCCTGGTGTCGTTAGGAGGCGCGTACGACAATCAATCGCTGGCGAGATCACTCCCAGACCATAGTTGACAACGGCGCATATCGCCCAGACCAGCTGGCTCACAAGCTCGCCTTTGTGGCTATTCATGTGCCTATTATCCAGCAGGAAGCGATCGACTTCGTCCATAATTGGAACAACCCCCGCATACGGAAGCAATCAAACAGAGGCCCAGACCATATTACCTGCATTTCCTCTGTCCTCTACCACTACCCTGAGAAGACTGGCGGCGTACACTGTGGGACTGCACCTGACCCTAAGCATCTCCAGCCGATGCAGGAGGAGCTCAAGGGTTCCGAAATGAATGCTATCCTGCCAGAAGAGACCGTGGCGTGGATTAAGGTCAAGCTAGGAGCGCTCGGCTACCGTGAGATCATCGATGGCAGGAAGTCTGTAGTCAATTGAGAGCGGCTCCGATATCTAGCGTTCATTTATCTGCATGACGATATCGTAGCGCACGAGCGCGCTCGCGACTAGCCTAACTTTCCATAGCTGGAGAAACCTCTAGACGGCCGACGCCGGCGACCTCGTGATGCAGCAGCAGAAGGGCAGTGTGCAGCAGACGTAGCAGATGACCTTGCAGATCTCGAAGGGAAAGGTGACTGGCAGTTGTAAGTCGCACCTATGAGTGCTTGATTAGTATCTTCACCGCTCTTTTTACTATCGTCTGATCTTCTTCTCGTACCTATATCATACTCCGCTTGTATATGCACCTCCGCAGCTCGCAGTGGGCTTACCATACAAAGTTGCAGAAGCTCATACGTACGTCCGTATCGCTCGAGTATGGCTTGGTATCGTATGTATCGGTTTCGCATACTCAGGTATGTATCGCCCTATGCTCCCTTCGCGTTCGTTGATTCCTTCTGACTTTATTGCAGCACCCTTCGAACCACATCGGTCTCAGGGTGTGATTCTGCACTTCGTGGCTGAAGCGGCAGTCGGCGCGGGCGCAGTGGCCGGACGCGAGCCAGTATCTGCATACAATCGGACTCTTCTGCTGGGAAGCAGGCGTCATGGGTCGCGAGGAGAGTGTCATAGATTTGCCGATCAGGAAGGTGCGTTATTGCTGTTCCAGCTGCTGGATCGCGGCTGCCATGGCTTTGGCGGGCATGCCCTGCGACTCCATGAGCGCGTTGATGGTCTGACTGAGGTCGCACCCATTAGCCTCGAGGATCTGCTCGAGTTCGTCTTCGGTGCGCGAGTCCTGCAGGATACTGCGCAGCATATCGTAGGGACTCATCTCGGCCATGTAAGACTGCTACAGGTCGGTTATCGCATCACCGAAGCTGGTAGTGCTCGAGGCGTCATCGTTGACGAGCCAGTCGACCGTGTCGCTGCCGTAGTCGCCGTAGTTTTCGGTACTCGAATACATCGCCATTTGTGCAATAGCACGCAATGCTAAACCCGAGAGTCATTTGCCGCTAGGGAGATAACAAGCACGTAGTAAACGAAGACACGGATGACGAGGACTGTCCCGAGTGCAAGGACGACACGCCTCCGGAAACACCATGAGGTCGAACGAACGAACTGGATTATTATGCTTAGCATGGTGGCAAAGCGGCAGCAAAGAAGGGAATTGCTCTTCGAGGACGACTTATGTACGAGATTGTTATTGCTTACTTGCATTCGCCACCATGCAGTGCTCGCACAAGTTTACCTAGTTCATGCCCAAATGGATATAGATATAGCTTGCATATGCATCTGCTCTACGCGTGAGTTTGCTGTTGGGCCAGCGTACCAGATGCGAACAAAAGCTAAAGTTGAGATTCCGATGTTTTGTGTAGATAACGCATGCCGTCTGCGAGCTTAGGTCATGTGCGGATGCGAAATCTTCTCATTTCCTGCTTGAAGCCAGTTTTCGACCAAGACACTCTTTGACATCTGTTGCTTAGGCGGAATTCCGCAACGGCAGCATCGGCAGAGCCTTCCAGACTTTCCGCAGGCTCCCAGGTAGGCTCCCACTGGACTTCATAGAAGATCTTGCCATGCCTACGAGCACTGCCGACGATTAGGTCGACCTCCCAGGTTGGCTCACTCTCGAATTCGAGTGCTCGAGGCGGCACAAGCCACTCCTCCTGGGTAGACGTGGAAGTCGGAGTGATGGTGTTCTGAGACCGTGATGGAGCTGCGGCTGTATGGCGACCTGTAGAACGAGAGGGCATTAGGAAGTCCGCTGTGTGGCGCTGTGCAGATCTGCTTGCGGGCTCCGCAACATGCGTCTGCCTACGCTGCCGCTTCATCGAAGGCTAGTCAGAATCGCGCCTCTCCGCTGATGCGCTGCTACCAGTAGGAATCGCCCTCGTTTTGGTATCCAACGCACGATGTTATCGTCACTGCTATCGCATGTTCCACTCTCTTTACATGCGCCGCCAGGTCCCTCCGCGATGGTTGCGCCGCTACCGGCTCGGGAAGGGTCATGAATGAGAGAGTTTCCCTGCGCCGATGGGAACGGGAATGGTCTCCGGCCAGCACCAGTGTTGTGTTGCCGCTTACATCAACATCTCTAGACCAAAATTTAGCCGTGTCATACGCGAGAGTCGAGCCGTGCAGTGAGGTCGCACTTACTGATCATGTACCCAGTGCTCGTCCTGAAAATCTCCCCTGACCAGGGTGCTTGATTGATGCGGCTGAGCTCCCAGCGCGACGCAGATGGATCATATCTCGTCAGGGAACTCACGCATTTCCAGGTGCACCGCCACTGGCGCGTCGTCGTGATCAGGCCGCACCGACTCACCAGGGCGATCCTGTCCGATACTCCCATCGGCAGGCGCTGCGGTATCAGCGCCGTGCACGTGAGCGTGCATAACTGCCGGCGACGGCGGTTTACATAGCACTTCGGGGCTATGCGAGCTCCCGACAGGTGTACACACCTCTATGCTTTCCCACGCGCACTGTTGAGGTTTCGCTTGTGCGGCAGCGCTTGAGATCGCGCTCGCGCAGACAGATGGAACATCGGTCATCGGGCAGGATGGCACCATGTGTGCAACTCAGCTACACACCTTCTAACAAGATGCGTAGAGACAGCAGGCCCTCCATGAGCCATCTGCAATCAGTTCTACCGCTAGATCGAGCTAGCGCGGCGCTGCATTTAGCGCCACGTGCAGGTTTACAGTCCTAGGCAGCTGGTGCAGGTATAGCTCGATCAACGCAGCCGGAGCTCGACGAGCTGAGCCCCGCCAGGCAAAGCTTTCGCGGAGCGTCATGTTTCACGGGTCAACGTAATGCGGGGGTGGTCGTCAATACTTCGAGCACTGCGGTACCACCACCAGTGTTTCATTGCCGCTCTAGCTTCGCCACTACAGGCCATAATCTGAACGGGCTAAGGTGTTTCATTCCTTTGACTTGGTGATGCATTCTCTTTGGCGCACGTATTGCAATGCCAGCACCGTCGATTACATCAAGAAAGTTTGGAAACCTCCATCAATTCCGGCACCTCTGCCTAGGAAAGCCTTTGCAAAGGTCGGCGCAGAAGGCGATGACCCCTACTTCACTGCAACGGCATACCGTTTCTCGATTGAACTCCGAGTTTATTCCATCTTTGACTTCTACTTGGGCAAGGAGCTGGAGGGTAACAAATACGCAAATCTTGAGATTCCAAGGCATGCGCCTGTCGTCAGTCTCGCCGGTGACATTGTACGATTCTGCAACGGCACTGCCCTACTGTCGTTTTTGCGCCGGCAATACGAAATGTTCAAGAAAGTACTACACATCCCGGGTAATCACGAGTCCTATGGCACCTCTCGAGAGGATAGTCTTTGTGTTGCAGACAATCTAGTGGAAGAGCTCGGTGAGAACATTATTATCATGAGCAGAGAGCGAGAACTGCAACTGGGTGAAGTCCGTATCCTCCCCTCCCTTGTACTCCATTGCAACCTACCTCGCTTTCAATGCTCCACCAATCGTACAAAGTCGAGAGGTTTGACCGAAGTAGGCCGGGTGTTTTAGGAGAAGTGGATGCGTGCCGTTTACGTTCTGCAGACCTGTCGCCTGGCGCGTATCGATGCGTGGCTATGGAGTTTTCGGCTGCACGAATAGGGAAAGCTACCGAGCTCAAACAACGGTGCTGCACCCGGCCCTCATGGCGTATCGCTTTGAAAGTATCCGCGTGTTGAACGAATGAATGAATAAATGATTTGTTCCGCCCGGCGCTAGCACCTGAAGGGCTCTGGCTATATATTACATAATCACTACCTCACTTTTGCCTTGAATTGAGGTAGGCCCGTCCACTTGCCCTTTGTCCGTTCATATCTCTCTACTGCTCTTTTCTACTCTTGGTTTACGACGTCTCGTGGTCAGTTAATAGCACGTAATCTTTGAACTCGCTTCTCCAAGTGTTCATTATCCTGTCACCGGCAAATGAAGCAATACATGCTGTCAGTATGAGGGTGCGTATAGGTTAGGTAGGCGGATGGTTAGGTAGTCTTCTGTGGGTTCGGTCGCTGTTCTGCTACTTGCCGGTGGTCTGTCTGTCTGCCTCGAGGCTGTCTGTTGCGTGCCTTGCGTGCTTTGGGTAGTTGTCTGCGTGTCGAGACGACCAGTAGCCATTGTAAGATCAATGCTCACTTGCACTGCCTTCATGTTTGGTGTCTAGTCCCTCTTGTCTAGTCGCGTCTTTCCCCCAAGGAGGTACGACAAATTGCCTTGTCTTGTCTCCGCTACTTGAAGTAGCTGCTGTCGCTGCATCTCCCACAGCTTACACCGTAGGAGGAAGTGGGCTACCGTCTACTTCTCTTGACCGCATGCGCACTGGTCTATTTCTGCTGCCTTGATGCGGTATAGGTATCCATTCAATCGAGACATGCCAGTACGGAGTTGTACTAGGCAGATGGCTTGTTTGCGTTTAAGCGAGTCGTAAAGTGTTTGTGTGTGGGGTCCCGGTAGGCCTATATCAATGCGGCGTAGGTGCTGGCCGGTGTTGGTGTCCAGCCTGTGCGGTTTCAATTTCCGCTTCTGCGTATTTATTGCCGTTGACTTTGCCGTTGTCCATTGTGAGGTTGGCAGTCGGCCCTTCTCCGTGGCCTTCCTGGTTGCGGCCTTTGCCTTTTGACCCAGCTCAAATTCCTTGCTAAGTGGCGTCCACTGTAGGCTCGCTATGTTCTTCCGCCACCTCAGGTACTTGAGGTCCCGGTACATCTGCCTGATGATTGCTTGGCTGGATTGCTGTTGTGGTTTGCTGATTGCTTGAAATGTGCCCAGGTCGCTGGACATGATACAGATCCACCGCGTATGTGGCTGTGGTACAAGACGCCGCAGACCCTCCAGTGTCGCTGCCAGACTGGCTACGTATGGGTTCTGTTCTGTCCGTGGCCCTAGCATAGTTGAGAATGCCTTGTCCTTATCTTTGTCAAGGGTCGCCTTCGTGTCGTTCATAGTGCCTCCCATTCCTACGATCTTATTTCTTGCAGATGTGCTTACTACAATGCAGATGCCTATTGTCAGTATAGCCTTGCTCACGGCCTTTGCTGCGTCTGGCTCAATAGCAGCTCGCTTTCTGGGTTCCCAGGGTGCTAGTACTTAGGGCTCAATGTCCTCTAGTCTGTCAATTGCTGTGTGCTGGTACAGGGTTGACATCCTCTGTAGTGGCGACACAAACCTCTTGAACTTCCTGTTAGTGTTCAGCCTTGTTAGCGGATTTGACTGAGGCAGCGTGTGCAGATTGATCCACAGCTGGGACGCTCTCATGTTGTGCCTTTCTTGAACCGTCTGTATGCTGGCCTCTGCCTCTGCCATAGCAGCGCTTACTGTAGAGAAGCAACCTGTTATTGCTTGGGCTCCAATCCTCTGTACCCGGGTAAAAGCTGTCTTGTCTCTAGTGCAGGTATGGCCCCGTACACTTGACGCATAGTCAATAGTTGGTGCAACTGCTACCTCGAACAGTTTTCGAGCTGTTTTTGGTGATAGGCCACGGAGTCGCTTTAGCGCCATAGCTGCTTTCAGGCCTCTTGTTGCCGCGTTTGCCACGTGCTGTTTGTACCGGAGTGCCGAGTCCATGACCACGCCTAGGACTTTGGTGCTAGTCACCGGTGTGATCTGCTTTCCCTTCACCAAGATTGACAGGTCCTTAGCGCGTGTAGGGTTCCGCGTGAAGTGGATAAAGGCAGTTTTATCTTCCTCAAATGTTGCGCCGCTTCGCCGTTCCCAGTCTGTTGCCTTGTCCACTATTGACTGAATCCCCTGCCGGTTTGCTAGTGCTGATGTCCCTGTCACCCATGCTGTGTAGTCGTCTACAAAAGCTATCGCTCCTCTACTCTTGTCGATCTGTCGCTGCACCAGATCTGCATTGAAAAACAGGAACAGCATTGGCGATAGCGGTGAGCCCTGAGGCAGCCCTACCTGCTGAAGGGTGGATCTAGTAGAGACATAGCCGTTGACTGTTACTGTCGCCGAGCGATTAGAGCAGAACGCTTCAATTCACTGTACTAGCTCGGCCGAAGGTCATTCCACTGGCATGAAGCGAATACACAACGCCGACTACACGATGTATGCAAGCTGCGCAAGTCCATGCTGACGCCATTCCTCTACCCCATCGCGCACACGACGCTTGCACCTCTGCAAGAGAACTTCCTTTGCCGAGAGCAATGTTATGGACATATCCTCGTCCTCCACATGACTCACAAACCGAATGCTGCCGTGGTTTGCCCGAGCAGCGGCATCGAAGTGTTCGGCGCTCAGTCCAGGCATGCTGAAACGGCGCTTGCCCCGGGCATTAGCGCATTGTTGCTTGTGAAGTACGGCAAGCCAGGGCGACTCGTTTGCCCCTCTCATATGCTCAGCGCCACATTCCCAGCAGAATTGGAAGCCACATCTGCAGGTCATGTGATCGCACCCCTCCAGCTTGTGAATGCCGTTGCCGCATCCTGGACATGTCTTGTCGGGAAGACCCATCCAACGACGCTCTTCGGCCGAAGGCGGGAGAATGCATGCGCTCCCACCGTGCCACGGAGCGCGACAGAGGGCACAGGCTTGCGTGTCGCAGTCCGCTGCCTGGCAGTACCACCGTGTACCATCCTGCGTAACATCGTGGAAATGCCCATACCAGCATTCGGCGCGGGGCCAGGAGATCCAGTCAGTCACCTTGCGACAAGACATGACCGCAGCTTTGTCAGATGCCCTTCTCACATGTCAGCAGGAGGTTGTGACGATGTGTGATTTGGCAGCATACCGTGCGAACTCATCTTTGCCGAGCACCTTCTCCACCGAAGACAGCGATATTGTCCCGCTACAGTAGCAGCGAAGCTTGTGCATGTCCGTAGCGGCGTTCAGCTGGTCACCCAGAAAGTGTGCCCAACAAGTACTGCATGATTGGAATTTGCAGATTCGCGCGCCGAATCCGGTGTCGTGCCACATTTCCCACGTCAGATCGGACTCCGAGCAGCAGATCTTACACGTGCCTTCGATGACAGCGATGAGTCGTGTGCGCACAGAAAGACCAGCTGTCAGCTCGCAAGTCGTACAGATCGTCTTGCCCGCTTTGATCGGCCGAGATGAGTGACACCCGGCGCATTGGGGTCGGAGCCGGCGAGTGTGCGGTGCGGGAGCGTCAACGGAGTTGCGGTGTCCACGAGCCATGTTTGGAAAAGAATACGAGGTTGTCAAAATGCAGAGGAGTGACTCTAGACGGCGGCGGCAGGAGTGTCATATATAATGATGATTGCGCGGAAGGTGACTGTGCCGTCAGGCACTTCGTTGACATAGGCAACAGCGTTTCGTTGGGCATCGATGCTCCTACAGGCTTGCACCGACTGCACGTGTGCCGTACACACGGCGGTGTGCTGTACACATATGACATGGGACCACGGCATCATGATAATTGGCCAACACATTGCTGGCAGCCTTGCCCTATCACAGCGGGGCGCAGCACCAGCAGCGACTCGTCAAGTGAGAATGGTTCGTCCACTCGCAGGGCACCATAATCGCTGTAGTCTCCTTGGTGTCACACCCACAGGACCCGGCGCAGCCGACGAGTGCGCCGGATCGGTGGTTCTCGTCCAATCGTGGGGCACCACCGATACCAAAGTAGCTTCCGCGCGACGACTTTCAATGGCGGCATAGATGCATGTCGGGGCGCAGGTGCCAGATCCGCTGTGCCAATGACGTCTCATTTACTCGCAGGGCACCAAGGTCGAAACACGTCCGCTCACGGCGCAACACAAGCATTAGCGCCAACTCCGGAGTCGCCGGAAAGTCGCAACGAGATGCCGCAGCCTTGCTGATGCGGCGATGCCTTGTCCGCTGCTTTACAGCATCTCCCACCAGCGATAGGCGAACGACGGGGCAGGGCATCCGGGAATAGGGACCAAAAAGCTCATACCAGGAGATCTGCATGCCAACTTCGGCAGTCAGTCGCAGCCAAGCGATGATGCAGCAGGATGACGTACACTGACTGATTCGTGCGGACTATAGCCTGGTAAATGGAAACGGAAACCTGGATTGCGGACGAAACTCATTTACGGTATCCTCGATGCTGTGCTCGACCAGACTGTGTGACGAAGTAGGCTTCCTTGGACAGTCGAGATGCCATGCTCTCAGCTTGCGCCCATAGCTTCGCATCCGCAAATAGTAATACTAAGTCCGCGTTGACAGCGGGACCTGCGTGCACGCGTCCATTGGCAATGCTACGCAGGCGCCCGTCCGCGCATAGGTTGTCCATAAATCCGGAACGACCGTCGTCGCAAAGCCCGCTCAAGATCGCATACCTATGCAGCAGCGCTGGTAGTGATCTGACTATGTCGCAAATGTATCGCACGATCGCGGCTGGTACCCTGACTTCTCTTGCTCTACCCCTTCTGCCGACGACAGCTGCATTCCAGGGCAGCCCATATGAACTATCTGCGCTCGTTGTTGAGCGTGTCCGCGTCCGCAACACCACAATCTCTTTCACCATACATGATCCAGAGCCGCTAGCCTGCCAGACAGTGCTATGCACGGCGACGTGGGCATACGGGTCGAAAGCCTGGCCCACGGACGGATACAGTCTGTGCGATGGGTCCGTAATCGGCTGGAACATGGCTCACTTTGAGTCCTGGAACAAGTTCTCGATCGGGATAGAGCATGTCTTCAAGGACCCTGGGTTCGTCATGCCTTTGCGTCCTAACGTCATTAGTGCTGACATCACAGTACAGCATGGGCCCGCCACCTTATGACTCAGTGGTCACCTATGGAACTGCATCGTTCGATCAAAAGCTCATAGGATGCATTGATACACCATGGAGTGAGGTGTGCAGGCAGACCCCTAATAGTGTGGTATTCGCCCCCATCACGCGGAGCAGCGCAAAGCGGCGTCTTAGAGGGATCTCCGCAAAATAAACGATTGCGTACGCGCATATGCTGTCAATAAGTGAACAGGGTCTGAAGACGCGGCTCGTATTGCCATGTGGATATGAACCTGAATTGAGGTCAAGGGGTGAGGTCAGGGATTGCGCACTGGCCACTCAAGCGTGCCAAGATATCTTTAAAACGATGACATGTCTATGCTACGAGAAGCCGAATCCATCGTGATCCGCGGCGTGCTGTGTACACTTGCAAGGAACCCCACCAGTGCTGTGAACATTCGGTACGTAATGAGTATATCATCGGAGCCACTTAAAGAGACGGTCGTTGCGCTCCACGGCGTTAAAATGGTTACTCGACAGGCATGGTCAGCCTTCATGTCACTGCAATGCACCCTGCTAATCAGGACATCCATTACCTTTGAAGCTTTTGGGGCTCATTGACTTTAGCCACAAAGCCCGCGGGGTATCTGCGCAGCGCCTACAACAAATGGATGCCGTCTCCCACAGTTCACCGCCGCCTCGGGGGACCGCTCGGTCGAAGCCGTCCAGCATCTACACGCTTGTCTACAATACACGATGATTCTCACTACGACGCAGCAGTCGCACTATGGTTCGACGCTGGTGCTATTTTACTGTGTCTGCTGACTCACGGTGTTCTACGCATGAGCGCATGCTCCGAGCCCTCACGAGTCTAAGGCCCACACCTGCGGTGCTCGCTCGTACCCAGGGTGATAGAACACACGGCGACTTGCATCTGCGCCAGATACACCCTGTTGCTGGCCTTGGCGTATCATTCCGTCATCATACCCGTTCAGGGTTTCGTTCGGCTGTACAGTCTCAGGCCCTCGGCTGGGATCCGATCCCATGACGGCGCAGTATCAGCAGCTTGCGGAGGTCTGCCTTCAAGGATTCATAATACCGCGTGGCGAAGTCTTGCTTCCTGAACGCCGGACTGCGGGTGCCCAAAGGCACCCACATACGCCTGGCACAGCCCCGACTCTCATAGTCTCGATAAGCCAATCGCACTCACACGGCGCACTGCTGCCTGCGTCGTTTGGCCACCCCGAGAGCATGGCGAGCGGCGGTGCAGACCAACAAAGGCGCGCCCATGCATCAACGTTTGGCGCCCGTATGCATCACCAGCAGCGCATGTACGGCACCTGAAATCTTCTTCAATTCAGTTGGCCTTTGGTGGTCCATCGCTTGCAGCCCTGTGCAGCGTGGCGGTATTTAGATTTGCTTCACTGCCAATACTTCCACGGATCATGTTGTCGAGCGGCACGTCCAGGACTCATCCGTCTGGCAGGAAGGTCATGTCATATGATCGATTGGCTATGGCTCTTCGCTACGAGGTGGTTGCCTAGCTAAGCTCTTTCACATGACCAAGTTGGGTAGCTGCGGCGTCGCAGTGCAGAAGCTAATTGCGTCGATGATGCTACTTCCTGAATCAGCCTCTCCGCGGAGGCGGCTTGAATGAGTATATGAAGCGGCCTGCTGTGCAGCTCAACGTGCTCTGATTCCCAGCAGTCAGCTCTTACAACTTTCTTCTCCAGCTTCCTACCCATCGCAGCCCCGACTCTCGGTTTCTAGCATCTCCTCGAGTGGTCACTCCTTTCGATCTTCTATCATTCCTATCAACAGTCATCGACGGCATGCCTAAAGTTCGAAGACCCTCTGGGCGACGTCCACTTGCCCCGTCCCGTCAATTCAGCCCCGCAACTTCTGCCAGCCGTCGGTGGAAGCGAGAAGGGCACAATGCTTGGGCTGTGGCCGAGTTGGCTGACCATGTACGTGCTGGCCGTTTACCACTTGACCGGACGTACACAGCATCAACAGCACGTCCCAGACATGACCAGACCGCCGATATGCTCGATATTCAAGCCCCACAGACTCTGTTCATAGTCGCTATCACCGCCATGCATGAGTCCACCGACTCACATCCGAAGGCATGCTCAACAACTGATACCGCACTGCTCACTCCGATCAGCGATGACTTTCACACCTCTCAAACGGATAAGGAAACACTCGACCCAGGTAGTGCTGACACTATCTCTCCAAACATGCTGTTCTTCCCATTCTGGGTGCATGCCGACCCACACGACGCCGACGACGAGCATGATTCAGAAGTTCCGACGATTTCAACGTGCGCGTTCACCAACAGTCCTCCGACACTGCAAGAAGAACAAGCAGCAGTCTATGATGCCGTCGATCTTGGCACCTCTGCGCTGCTGCATCCTCGTGGCAGCGCCCTTGAGCATACCCTCTCTAGAGCTGACATGCACGTGTATGAACTATTGTGTCCCCCGCCTCGCTCGACCCCGGCTTTGTACTACTCATTTGCCGATGCTGGCGAAGCGAGCCACCCGGAGTCGGGATGCATCGACGCCACGGGTAATATCTTGATCGGCTGCAGCCGGACCCTGCTTGAAGCTGGCAGGACACCGACACCCGGTCTGGCTATTCATGACGTTGAACCTCTGGCAGCTCTGGGCCACGAGCAGCCGGGTATCAACACCTGCCTGCGCAAGACCGAGCCCTGGGCGGACTTAGATCACGACTTCCCAGCAGCGCAGTCTTTGAGGGACCAGTGGTCGCCAACCATTTCGAACGATAGCCCCTGCGATAGTCTCAATTCGAATGTCGATGATCGGACCGACTCCGATAAGGCAGACACGAGATCGCCGAGGGCTGGAGATGAGGCTCGATCCTCCTCGAGTGGAGATCAGCCAGCGTACGAACTAGCATCAGTCGGTTCTGTGAACGCCTTCGTACGACCGCGAGTTCCCGGTGCCTGCATGATGGCTCTTCGTGTGTCTCATCTGCTGTACGTCTACTACGATGTGGCATGCGATGCTTTGGACGGCCTTTTAAGCAGATCATACGATTTGCAAACGGTCCAGGATGTGCGAGAAATGTAGGCAGATTTGGATCTTGTCCTGGAAAGGTTGCAGGAGACATACCAAGGATACGGGGATGCACTCATCGAATTGCGTCTCGAGCAGGACAAGGTACGAGATTTCATGATCAAGGCGAGGGAGTTGATGGGCGAGTCATCACACGAAGCACGCTTGGGGACGTCTACGCAATGAGCTGCGTGTCAAACAGCTGCAGCGCTGCTGAGGGATCAGTGTATAGCTATAGTGCTACACATCATCGACTCTAACACCGAAGCGACTGTGTCCAATACGAGATTGCCTGGTTTGACGCGTGATCAATCGGCGTGAGAACGCGCCGGTGGATATGTCACATCTCTCTAGAGTCCACTGTCAGAGTAGCATCAGCGTAGCATGTCCAGCAGTCAGTACGCACCTGGATAGCCAGAGAGTCACTCGAGAGTGCGGAGGTATGTGATCTGCACGCGGTTGCCGAGGTCTGTCATTTCGGTGATCGATGCGAGCTGATTGTGAAGCGGCCCGAAGCATTCAGGCACCTCTCCCCAAGCCAGAGCCACCTGCGATACGGAGCTCTCGGCCATCGTCACTCACGGACTCGCAACACGGAGAACTGGCGCGTGGACGGAGGTCTGCGGCAGTTCAATGCCGGCCACTCATTTCACTGTAAGAAAGAAGCGCATATTTCCGCCGGATTCAGCCCAATCCTGAGTAGGGAGGTACTGATCCCAATGAAGCTACGCTTTCTTCTGCGTCCCTCGGATTTGCAGATGCGTACTGCTCGAAACTCTAGTGAAACCCGTGCGTGGAGGAATGGTTTCAGCAATCGTGAGGCTCCGGGAGCGACCAATCAGTAGTTAGCGCACAGACCGTTAAGCCATTGCGACGAGACGGTCTGTGCAGCAGCGACTCCCGTAAGTGCAAACTCCACTTTTGACTTCAGCTGTGACAAACATTACACACTATTCCCTTCCACGGCGCAAAGATGGCTTCACGAGTCAACACAGATCCTCTACAATTTTCGGCAAGCTCCTACCATGATGTGATTGCGTCTGTTGGTAGTAGCAGCCAAAAGCATATTCTCCAGCGCTTGGCTCGACATTGTAATAAGGTCTTGCGACTCGCAGGCGACGCTTCAACCATGGCGCATAGCATAGTGTGCGCCGTGCAAGTACACGGAATCTTGCCGCAGTATGAGCGTTGAATTGAATCGCAGGATCTTGCTACGCTTAGCAACTCGACAAGAGTGAGTTTCGGCTTGCGAGCCTTTGTGCGGCACACAGCTGCTATCACTGCCACCTGGTCCCAGGATGTGGACGAGTACTACGGATGGTCGGCTGCGAAGGAGGCCTATGTGAGGTCACTTGCAACACTGGCTTCTAGGTATACCTGGGAAGAAGCAGTGAACAGATTGAACGCTGTCATGCTACTCAGACACGACAAGGCTCCTGTCGACGCAAAGGCATCCAAATTCGGCACACACAGGCTCGCGTCGACCCAGAACAGCGCCTCGCATTCAGCGAACTGAGTGCGCCACGCACTAGCTGGCATTACGACAGTGGTATCGTTATCACAATCAACCGTAGGATGCCACGTGTTCGAGAGTGTCTGATTGGCCAAGTGGCTGTGCAGCTCCAAAGGTCCAAGCTTAGGCTGCGGATACACAAAGACTGGGTTTGGCAGCGTCTCACGTGCTGGCAAAGATATGTTATCGGAACTCGAACTGATGCTTACAACGCTGACAGGCGATAGTCCCCGCTCGGAAAGTGGCGCTGATAGAGCATCGCACTCATTGGAAGACTCTCCGCCTACGAGTCCATCATCATCTTGAGCAACATCGCTGCACGTCTCGTCGTAGCCCATTTGCTCGTTGACTAGTCCGAGTGAGCAGAGGACCGTATGAATGTCCGGTGGCTCGTCCATATTGGGATCAGCGTTGGCTTGCTGCAAACGCTGGTACATTGAGTGGATTCCGGCTACTAGTTGCCATCGCTGGCGTTCTAGTAGATCAACGTATGAACTCGTGTAGACTCGATTGCGGTCGATTCTTTTGCGACTGTCATGGATAATCTTGGTCAGTTGTGCATCGATTATGGGGCGAGATAGTGACAGACGGACCTGTAGGTACAGACACTATCGTCACCTTTGCATCTGTTACAAGGCAAGTGTCCGTCACACTTTCCTTTCTTCAACCTACAGCGATCACAGGCTTTCCGCACTCGGGCATGATGAACACTCATACTAAGGAGTGACAGAGGAGGTGGCTTGTCGAACAGTCTCTTGTGAGAATGAGTTGGTGCGAGTTACCAGTTCGTCGATTATGAGCGTAGTTGGCAGGATGTGTTTGGGCTGAGGATGCAGGATGGCATACTAGGTTGCT
>NAJO01000128.1:0-19152 GCA_002077065.1 Cryoendolithus antarcticus | reverse complement strand
TTGTCGTACCAGCCCTTTGTCGCAAACTCGCCGTCCTGTGCGGCGCACCCACCCGCAGCCGCCGCGAAGTAACCACCCAGGCTTTCTACTTCACCTTCCTAATCATCGAGCTCGTCCTCGTAACCTCCATCTCCTCTGGCCTCCTAGCCGTCCTACCCATCATCTTCCAGGACCCAACCTCCATCCCCGAAACTCTCGCCACGAACCTCCCCAAAGCCGCAAACTACTTCTTCAACTACCTCATAATCCAAGCTCTAGGCTTCTCCGGGTCAGCTTTATTCCAATACCTGCGTGTCCTCTTCATCAACCTAATCTGGCCTTGGTTCACGCAAACGCCTCGCCAAGAAGCCTGGCTGCAAACAGTGATCCCCCACCAAATGTGGGCGAACGTCTTCAGCCTGTGGACGAACTTCGCAGCCATAGGGCTGATATACTCGATCATAGCACCACTAATGCTCCTCTTCGTCTCTGCAGTCTTCGCCCTCTTCTGGGTAGCCTACAGACACAATTACTACTTTGTCCAACGCAACAAAGTGGACACCTACGGCGCTCTCTTCGAGAACGCCTTAACACAATTACTCGCCGGCATCTACATCCTTGAGATCACGCTAATTGGCTTGTTCTTTCTTGTGCGGAATTCGGATGATAACCTGGCTGCGACGTCGCAGGCGATTATCATGATCGTGGCGTTGATTCTGACGGCGGCGTTCCATTATCTCCATGAGCGGTTGCTGAGGCCCTTATATGAGTTGTTACCCGTGACGCTAGAGGATAAGGCGGCGGATGCCGAGAGGAAAATGTATCTAACGGAGTTTGAGGATGGCGCGGAGAGCAGGGAAAGCCGGGGGGACACGGTGGCCGACCCGAAGAGTCCGTCTTTGCAGCACCGACGAGCCGGTGAGACTTCGTACAACAAACCAGCCCAACTCGACGGCACAACAGCAACACAGCGACTCCGCCTCGCACACGGAGTCGCCAACACGGCAGCCGAAGCCCGCAAAACTATGCTCCGCCTGCGTGAACGCATGGACCTGCACCTGGCAGCCGTGCAATCCCACGGATCATCGCCGACCCACACGACCATCAGCCCCACTCGCGCGCACAAAATGCAAATAGCAGACCAACTCGGCGCCTCCATCGCCTCCTATCCAGATGAACTCACCGATCTCTCCCCTGCGGAGCGGGACGCCGAGCTGCGAGCTGCGTACCAGGATCCGGTCACCAGGGAGCCGGCGCCTGTGGTATGGATTCCGCAAGACGCTGCGGGAGTTGGGGAGGACGCTGTGAGGCGGAGTAGGAAGTATGGGCGCTTGTTGCAGTATTCGGATCAGGGCGCTTATTTGACGGTGAAGGGGAAGGTGGAGGTTGTGCAGCCTGCGCCTGATGTTAGGGGGGATTGGTTGCTGGATTGGAATTTGTAGGGTGGGTGGGTCTGGGGATGGGTATGATTCTGGTGGTTAGGGCATGACAAGGGTGGTGTTGCATATGGCGGTGAAGGCATAACAAGCTTGGTAGCATGATCTCAAGACTGTCCGACGACCATAGAGTTGAGATGTCCGTGAATCTGTACATTCAAGAGACTAGCCCAGCTGGACCATCTGGAAGCTCTTGGATCTCTTACGGTACAGCCAGTGCCCAGTCCTCGAACCAAAGACTGCCCGATCTCATACCCGCGCGCGCAGTCTTCGATCCTGAGTGATCCTCGAAGCAGCCACCAGTATCGCACCGACCAGCAGCGTCGCTCCAGACCAACATGACAGAGCATTGTAGCCATGTTTGACCAGTGCGCCACTGATCGGCGTGCCGAAGAGGGTGCTATGGAAATACCAGCCGTCAGCTTATGCTCGCTCTCCGCTCCAGTGATACTGCCAGCCTACGTACAAAAGGGACGTAGAGCCCATGACGATGCCGATAGCGCTGGATGCGATGTGTGCATCTGCCAACGTAGTGGCCCAAGCGATCTGCAGGCTGAGTATAGCCTGGCACGTCCATATCAGCACCGCGACCGTGGAGAACAGTGAAAACTCGAGCACTCACCCCCGAGGTAAAGCCGTGCGCCAAGTACGGGCTCAATCACAGTACAAGCCTCCAACCAACGACCCACACTTAAGGCGGTATTTTAAGAATTCATCATCTCAACGTATTGGCCTGATGTCTGTAGTCAAGCCCGTTTCAAGCGCGCACTACAAGAGCAAGAATGTCACGACACTCATTGACGCCCAAGTGTGTGCTCGCAACGGTCTGCAATATCAGTACTACGATGCAACAAGTGATGCATACATGGGTCCAATCGCTTTCAAGGACGTCATTCCTCTGGCTTGTACATACAAGTTGCCTTGCCAAGCTCTCCAGCGTTTCATCTTTCGTCCGGTCTCAGCACCAGATGGACCCGAACCAAATGTCGTTATTGCCACCCAAGATTCTTGTCCAGAAGACATGACACTCGAAGAGTACAGGGAATTGGCTATTGTGCCACTTGGACACCACATACAATGGGCAAACATTCTCCTTCAACTCGCCATGCCTGGTGTGGACTTCAAGAAGCCAGAGACGACTCTGGTCTTTCTCCAATGCATTCATCAAACTGGCCCACCCAATTCAAGCGTCGTGCGCGAGTCTCATGACATGTTACGTTATGATGAGAACGCGTTTTCCCTAGTCCGAAACCTTACGGGGGCACTGCGAACAGTCAAACAGAATTAGGAATTCTCTCAGGCGGTCCGCATTTTCACATCCATCGCTGCTCGCTTACTTTCTCTTGGCCCTTCAGCAGATGTACAGAAGGCGTGCTTGGCTTTCTTGACGAGCGCTCGTGATGTTGCAATTAGTTGGATAGTGGATCTGCGGGAGAAGTCTTATGCAGCTGTTGACGACTGCGACAAGACCACGTTCATTGCTAAGAGCACTGAGGTGGCTCTTATTTGCACCCTGACATTTGATGTTGATGATCACCATCTCGCCGGTATCTGTGCTCAAGCAAACAATGTCTCGATTCTTGTGCAGAGCTCCATCGTGGTCCAAGAAGGCGGGCAGGCACATCCGAACCATCGGGAAAGACATTCGATTCTTCTTGACCTCCGCTTCAAACGACTGCTATATCACCTCTACAAGATCCTCGCGCAGTGTCCTCGAGGGCTGGACCGTGCAATCCGTGAGTCGTGGTCTGCGTATGAGCCGGGATGCAACGGCTGGAGTCCAGCCGCTGTAGATTACTGGCTGACTACAGAAACTGCTCCCGTGCAAGGTGCGAGCATGAGGGTACATTATAACCTGCTCAGCGGTGCGCTGCTTGCCGAGGGCTGACCACTGAACAAGCCGCCAAAAAGTTACCGCTCTCATGCCTTGTACGGCAGGCTTTTTGGAAGCAGCATCGTTGGGGTCATGCCGTCTGCAAGCCTTGGTTTCCAATTCTCAACCAAAGGTGCATTTGGAGGTCATACTGTTGAGCTAGGCATGGCAATACCACGTAAGTCGCCCTACGAGGACCTGGTCGCAAAATCATCAAAGGACGGCCATATCTATGAAACGATTCCAGCCCGCCTTGTGGAAGGGGCTTACCCTAGGCACTTTGTTCAAGAACATGTACATTGTTTCCACGCTGCGACACATACGGTACAATTTCGACCAGCAGACCAACCTTGGTACGCGGGCTCACTAGAGAACTGGATTTTGTCGAAGTTGTCTGGGCATGCGAAGTGGCGGCAGACGAAAGCTGGGCGCTCCCTCGGTGGCATCGATAGTCTGACGTCGCGACGTGTATCTCATGTGCTCGACCCGATGGCTCAGATCACCAGCATCCACACTATATTTCAGCCGCTGGGCAATACACTGAAAATCGATATCCCTAGTCTTCGGCTGGGGTTCTCACTTCAAAGAGGTTCCTCCCTGCTGAAGTCTAAGGAATTTCGTTCCATGTTTGTGGACAGAGTCCAGTCCATTGGCAAGTTGATTGGTTTTCGGAACAGGATTGTACCCAAGCCGCTAAGGGGAGGTAACCGTATCGTGCTGATTCCGGAGTCGACTGGACGTGCACTTGCGTACCTCCAAGATCATACGCGTGCCAGCCTAAGGCAAGCTAACGTAGATAGGGTCAATGTTTGCAACTGCGTTTCCTACAGACTTGAGACTGTTCGCCCAGTCTATCGCCTTGTCTGCTTCGTCGTGCAGCACTAATTTCTGTCCCCGGAATGTCCATTGCCACCGTTTGTCATCCCACACCTCCTTCTGACCAAGCGCAGCCTTATATGCGTCCCCAACAACCGCTTGGATCTCCTGAGACCCAGCCGCACGGTATTTCTCGATAATAGCTCGTTCTTCCGGTCAAGTGCCAGTACCGCCTTCTCCAGGAGCGCTTGCTTTGCTTGAGGCGAGACGAGCTTCTGTGATGCGCGACAAGTCGCGCTGGGAGTAGCCTGGGACATAGCTGCCAAGTTGCGAGGTGGAGCGGACGTGGGGTTCGGATATACCGACGAGCTTTGGATGATGATGATTGTTCTAAATGCAGGAAAACAGAGCGCGGCCTCGAAAGGACGCCTGTCGATGCACGAAGTTGAATGTTGTTTGGAGGCGCGCAGTGGAGGTGGTCCAGCTGCGCAGCATGCAAGCAGCTCATTAGGCGACGCAATCATTTCATTGAGGACGAAAGATATCACTTCACAGGACAACGTTCTCGACAGCCGCCTGCTTAACCGTGTATCCAAACACGCTGGCGCAGTTCCAACATCATTCCAACGTTCAGTCTTCGCGTTCTCTGCTACCACAGGCGTGCTACTGGAGCCTGCCCTGGCTGCTGCAAACTGGCATTCGTCTTGACCTGGTCTCCACGCAGCTGCGCCGCTAAAGCCTCGCTCTGATGTGAAATCTGTTGCCGAGCTTCAGTGCGCTTGTAGGCATGCCTCAACAAGACCCGTTTCTTGCGGCTCCTGACGATTACCCAATGAATGGCGACCGACAAACCTCCTTCCCAGTACAGCTGACAGTCTACATACCGATGCGATGAAGCTGTCGACAGCTTGAGCCTCTGTTATCGCCTTCACGTGCCAATTACGTATTGATGAACCCGATGATGAAAAAGTTGGCGTTCCAGCTCTCTCGGCGAAACGTCACCGCGGCGGTGACAAGGGCAAGACCATGATGAGCATCGGCCTGATCAAGCGGCTTTCCGCGCCATCAGAACATACACAAGACGACATCGTCGTCGTGACCAACTTCTTCTGCTAGAATGCCGACTGCGAGCTGAACACGGCCGAAGTGATCGTCACGGGACTCATCCGGCGGTTGTTCGAGCAGCAAAAGGATGTCCAGTCAGCCTTCAGAAGGCTGCGATACGATGAGAATCGGCGTTTGTACGGCAGTGCTGTGTCCCTGCGGGATCTGTGGACGATGTTCCCTGGCTATGATGGAACAGTGCGGATGTCGCAGGCTGTACGTGGTAACTAGACGCGCTGGACGAATGCAGATCGGTCGGTTTAAGTCGGCGAATTCGATCGCAGACGCAGGTAAGGACCAGGACTTCGTCAGGAAATCGAGAGTGAGCTCATGCAGACAGCCGAGGACATGTTCTTGTGGGTCAGCCTAGTGTGCAAACGTCTCGAGGAGGTGCACGCAGACAAGGTGTTCCATACGCTCCACGAAACCCCACCAGGTCTCGAAACCTTGTACTCTCGGATCTTCTTCAAGCTCAACCAGGGAGACTCGAGTATGGTGAAGCGGTACATACGGATGCTGAAAGTGATGATGATGGCAATCCGGCCGCTGGCTGTTGTAGAGGTGGAAAGCGCGACCGTCCTCGGTCGCGAAGAGGTGTTGAGTGTGGATGTAGTTGAGAGGTATGCTTCGTCCATTGAGAGGCCAGGTAACAGCGGGGAGTTCGTGCACCAGTCAGCACGAGACTACCTGGCTGGGACTCGTGGGGAGTCTCCGCTCGAAGCCTATGAGTCGTATGGGCACGACGACATCGCCCTGACCAGCATAGCGGTCTTGGAAGAGCATCGCAAAGCCAACCCGCTGAACCTGCCATGTCCCGATTCGACGTGGACGGCTGCGGAACCGACAGAAATCAAGGAAAAGAACGAGCTGCTCACCAAAGTGGAGTATGCCACAACGTTCTGCACGCAGCACATCGACAGCGCCGGACCATCAGGACTAGTCGACGGCATTCACGCAGAAGGAGGGCAGGTTGATGCGCCCTTAAGCATCAATTTTCTCGAGTGGCTGTAAAGTCTAAGTCTTTTGCAACGACTCTCGAGTGATATCGAAGCGACAGGGGCACTCAGGGCGGTAATTTTAACGCCGAAATAAGTTCCTCGAAGCAGGTGTCGTTGTGGATCAACTGTGGCTTACTGTGCGTGGAGGTATCAGGGGATAGCGGTGTCTGTACTTGTCCGG
The DNA here is from genome assembly GCA_002077065.1 of Cryoendolithus antarcticus. Taxonomy (NCBI): domain Eukaryota; kingdom Fungi; phylum Ascomycota; class Dothideomycetes; order Cladosporiales; family Cladosporiaceae; genus Cryoendolithus; species Cryoendolithus antarcticus. Next base: position 12,765 of record NAJO01000128.1, on the reverse strand, counting down.
GGCGCAACGAGATTTGTCGTGTGGAACTATCAGACGATCTCGTATTTTCCGCTGCAGACACACAGCTCTGCAACCGCTTTCACTCCTAACAGAAACCTAGTAAAACAGAACAACCTCTCGAGGATGGCTCCGTGGTCGAGAAGATTAGCACACATGGAAGACGACTAGTCTGCACTGATGCAGACGCTGGAAGTTCACTCAAGCTGAGTCAATGCCGTGGCGCTCTCGCCAGACGGCAGGCAGCTGGCGTCGGCATCCGATGGCAAGACCATCATGCTGTGGGATGTGGCAAAATACGGGAAAGCCTCAAAATTCTACAGGTACATCACTCGAAAACCCTATCGGAAAATGAAGACCTCCGGCGTGGTCAAATTCGGAATCTGGGAGTCACATACATCGACGATAACGGTGTGGACAGAAAAAGTAGGACATCGAATAAGCACCACTCCTTGGGCTTGTCTCAGAACTGGATTCAGTATCGGTCTCTGCGTGTGATGCAGCTGCCGTGGAATTACAGAGCCGTTTGCTACGACGTACTTGACGACCAAATCACCACTGGTTACGCAAGTGGCTCGATACTGAGCCTTAGCATAGGCCGCGCATACTTCGACGCAAGCGTAGAAAGTGATGTGGTCAATGATAGGGCATGAATGAATGCATCCAGGAGGATTGGGGACGGTACAGTCAGAAGATCATAAGCATAGTCGAACCACTGAACCATCAGGCGACATCGTCGATGTTCGGGGTGGCAACTTCGGTGGTGTCACTTAGGATGTCACTTCATGCCTACAAACTGGATATAATCAAGAACTCGTGGGGCCGAATGCTTCTTGAGCTCTGCAATTACTATCGTGCGTGTAGCAGGTAATTAATTGTACGACCTCATGATCAAGGGCTGTCTGCCCCCTGCCCTGCAGTGACTTCCGTACAAGATGATACTTTTACGTTCTGGCAGCTGTAGAATGGTCGGCTGTACAAGTCTAGCAAAGATCGTAGCGTCGATGTCCATATCACCCCGCGTAGTATGAAGCGGGTCGGCGGGACTTGCCATGGTGGTCTGTCGCGAATGCATTGATGGAAGCTTGTTGGCAATGACCTGCACTTCTCTACTCTGAATCTAGCGCCGCGGCATTGATCCCGCTTGTGCGGGTCATCAATCAGGAAAAGGATCGCAACTTAGGACACTGGTTTCGCACTCGACTGTAACGTAAAGAGAATGCGCGGATAAAGGGTTGGTCGTTTGCAAAGTGAAATATCTGTCGGCTATTCCGCTAGCTGGGATTCTCCGGTAGGTTGACACAGAGCGTGTGCAACGTGAATTCGCCCCAATGGAGAATCAATGTTCTTCTTCCAACATTTTGCCTCACACAGGAGGAATGGGAAATACATGGATTCCGTGAACTTGGTGGGGTTGTTAGTATTCGTGTAGTTTTCTAGTTTTGCGCGTTCTTCTTCAGAGAAAGTTGCTGATGATGGGCCATATGCATAGTCGGGCCTTGGTTGAGTGCCGCCGAGCAGACTGCATTTTGTCCAGTCTCCGGACATCTCTTCCCGGACGTTTTCTAATGTAGTCTCGTGGTCGAGGACGTACAAGAGCTCTGCTGAAGGCACAATGTGGGGGGTAAGATCGCGGCGAACCCTTTCTTCATTGCATTTGCTCGCTCGTTGGAAAATCCTGATGTACACCTCCTCGGAGCACGAATTGTAGGCTGGAGCGGTTTCGTCCTGGGCCAGTAAAGCTTGGCACATGACCTTACTCTTGGCAGTCACCAAGTGTTTGGTGGTCATATCATCGAACGTTATACCGTAGCGTTGCAGTTCTTCTTCATACGCAGCCGTATGTGCGGGCGGAGCGCTTCCATCTCTTGCTCTGCTCGAATAACTCCGCGTGCTAGACCAATGCCTTTTTCTCGATCCATCGCTCCCAGGTTCGCTCATTTGAAAGAATTTCTCTGGCCACTTCCCAGTCCTGGCCCAGCACTGACTGGGATCTTGCTCTCTTGCGCCTTCCTTATAGCAATATGTACCCTGCTGCTGCCCTCTTTCGAGCTCTTCTTTGTTGCGCTTGCGGCAGGGTTCTTGGAACTTTTCCGAGGCCTGCTCGTCGGCCTGGCGCCTACGCTTCTTCCCAGAAGAAGGCTCGGTATGGTGAGAGTTGAGCGGATGGGTTTTCCGGTCTCTTCTTGGGGTCCTGGGGGCGCCTTCTGATAGCGAGATCCGCGCTTTAGGCTCCTGTGTGCCGATCAGTTGGGTGCACACACCATATGTCTTGAGCTTTGCAATCGCACCTGACTGAAAGGCCCGCTCAATGGCGGTGAAGGGAGAGAAGGCTTCCGTTTGCGCAGATTTTTTCGCATTGTCTCGCGGTGCAGGCAACGGCTGTACGTCGTAGACCCCTTGCACCACGTCTGACAAGAATAGGCACGTAAGGTTGGCGGTTACAATCGTCAATGTGTGCAGAGTGTGTGGACGCACAGACGCTCGAGGGATGACATGATGATTCGCAATGCGCCCTGCTGTGAAAGTGGGAATCAGTCACGTGATCTACGTCTGATTTTAACACGTGGTTGCCTATCAATCAGTTCGAGATCGATTCTTGGGTCATGGGGTCAGGTCCGCTCTATTTTAAGGTGGGCGCCTCCAACAATACCAGCACCATAGAGCCTGATGTGACTCACAGTAAATTTGGTGCGTAGTAAGCGCCGCCGAAGTTGTTACAGAGCCGCTTTCGCCTCCTCCTCTGGCAGTCCGTCTGTGCACTGCAATACATCTGTGCGACCGCGTTCCTTACGTAGTGCAGCAGCATATATTTGATAATGGCACAGCGTCCTCGGATAAGTGTTACAAAGGACGCCTTCCGTGAACGAAGACATACTATAATCTGTAAAGCGCACGAGCCTGCTGTTTGCGATGCAGCTTCTGTCCGTTACCTGGGTCCAATGTCGATATGGTGGTATATATTTCTGGGTCTGGTTCTCAGCCTCCAGGTCTCTGCGATTTCCCTTACTAGCATCCCGCAACAGACATTAGTAGGTGCTAAGGCGAGGTGAGACTCTACGTGTTTTGGGCTAACGGCGACCAGAAAATTGAAATTCTATCCCAATATCTACCGCCGACGTTCGCAACCATTGTCGAGATTGGCATCGCAAACGTATCTGCTGCGAAGGTGCTGGGAACCGAGGTGCCCATCTCCCACAAGATATGCATCATATCCGCAATGCTTTGTCGGCAGCTGTAAGCCATCCCTCGACTTCATATGCTTAGGCTTGAACTGAGTCTTGGCTAGGAATTTGTTTCCCTTCTGGATTTGGACATCTCTCTACGCACGCAGATTCAATTTGGCTGGGCTGGCTTGTCAACAGGTGCAGCTTCTGATACTCAATTATCCGCCACGATACTGGCCTACCGCGTGCTTTCTGCGTCTCAAGCGGAAGAACAAGGCGCATAATGAGTGCTCGGAGCAAGTACAGCGCGAGGTTGAAATGGACAGTCTGAGTCTCGCGCCGACAGTACAGGACAGCAACGAGTCAACCAAAAATCTGGTTTCTTATGCTCCCAACCGGTCTCGCTGAATGGCAGTACTTCCTATCATGAGACGGTCTATTGTGGTATGGAAGAATGGGCACACCTGCATCAGGCACGTGCTTGCGATTGCGTCTCAACTGGTGTCGGCCAGCACCATGTGCATGTAACATCATCGTCAATGGTTATCATTCATCGATCATCATGTAATATACACAGACGCCTGCAGCCTCAATCGTGCCTGACCTTCTCTGGACGCGGCACCCAACCGCTGGACGCTCGCACAGGTGAAGGCAGTTTCATGCTACACGCACTTACCATCATCTACGCCATGGCAGGCAGGTTGATCACGGCGAGACCCCAAAAAGCTCGAACGTGTCACGTTCGATACCCAGATTCACCGCAACTCTTGATTGGACGCGAAATCCCACCCAATATACCAGGACATCAATGGATTATACACCAACCTTGCCGTACAGTAAGTCGAGAACATCTCTGCTTCTTCAATATCCTACTGAGAGCCTCATAGCGTTCGACGGCGTTGCGTGACTTCACCATCAAGGCCGTGTTCCTCCTCATGGCGAGGCGCACTATCGACATTCTGATTTCGGCTGACACGCTGGCTGGTCATGGGTTGGCGATCGGACTTCTTGATATCCACGAGGTCATGATCCAGATTGAGTTTCCCATTGTTCGTGGCCGAAGCGAAGACTGTTGGTGTTATGTCGAGACGAAAACTTGCGAAGAGTAAGGCAGGCAGAGCGGGTACAAATTCTGATACCAGCACCACCGAAATCATCCGAGCAACCTGCCACTCTGGCAACAGAGCTTATTCAAGGATCTCCACCCGTTGCTGGGTCCATCCTTGATTTAAACCGAACTACTTTTCACCCGACTACCTTTCACAACTCTCAAAGTGTGACTGCATTCCGATCCGCCTATGACAACTGATTGATTTGAAGACCCTCTGATCACTATTTGCGATGGCGCTTTACATTTGAGGCAAATACTCATATCCTCAACAAAAGCAAAGGCACATCTTTCATGTCATTACCCATCTTGTTCATTCCGAAACAGCTTCCACGTCATCGGTCAGCCTGAGGACTTCTTACGTCGTCCTGATTAATTGAGCACCCAGCATCCCTGCCTCGGACTTTGAAGGAAGGTCAACTTCCCGTGTCTCGACACGTTGTATGGGAATATCTGAGCCGGCTTGTGAGATGCGTGCATCGCTTGAAGCAGTTGCGCGGCCGCTCATATTACAATCGCACATGCATATATTGGACCAGAAGTGCGCTTCATCATGTCGTGTCCAACTCGTTCCTCGAAAGGACCTTCCAAAGTCGAGTCCGACGACTAGCAGCATTCGAAGGATTCTTCCAAGATGCTTCGTAACATACTATCCTCGATCAGCGAGAAGACTGGGTAAGTTCTTCCTGATCAGATAACTCATCAGCAGTAGCTCACTGTTGGGAATCTGTAGAATTCCGATGGCTCAATTATCCCAGATACTGGATCCAGAACCCCTAGATCCGGACCAAGGCTCGATCAAGCGAGCCGTCGATCTGACAAGCAACGTTGGGGCTACGTCGAGAGTATTCCCCAGCATCTCTACGACTGAAGAAGCAGAATACCTTTCGATTAGCATCATCAAAGCTGTTCTAGAGACACTGGATTCCGAGCCGATCGATGAGATGCAGGACATCGATGAGCACGGCGATGGCGAAACCATCTGCGACCAAAACTATATCTTGAAAAATGTCTGGACGATCAACCATATCCAAGGCATGCGGATGCGAGACAAAGAGGTTCACTGGTGCATCGGACTCCAAGACCAGACCATAGGGACTGAGTGGTTCAAGAGAAGTATCGCCTGCGGCCAAAAGCTGCAAGAGTACGCGAGCCACACCTTTGATCTACAAGTCGGCAGCACGTACGTGAAGTGGTACCCGCAGTGGGTGATATCGGACAGGGTTGCAGTCCATGATCGTCGTGCCTTTTTACATCGATTGCTTGAAGAGAGCAGGGAGGGCTGCCACGAAAGAACATCAGGATCTGTACATAGTTCAACGTAGGTGTCCGGTACATCAAGATGGAGTTGATGGCTTGATTTCCCTACCTTTGCCTAAACTCCCCAAGGACAAGTCAAAATGCAAAAGAATTGCTTCTCTAGACGCATCTGCTTTGAGACTAATAGATTTCCAAGTTCAAGAGCTTGGCTCAGGATATTTGACACAAGCGTAGAAATGATCATCAGCGCGAACAGCGACTGACATTCTCGAGATTAGGACAAGCAGGTTTGCCTGGTACATCCTGTGTCCTACAACAGTTTCCACTCTAATAATTACTTGATGGTGCGCTGATGTTTCGGCAGAGGTTTCGTCATGCCCAAGCAGGTTGAGAGGCATCTAAGCTGCCGTCAAAGCACCAGCAGTGAGCCTTCGATGCATATATCTGCAGGACATCCTCAACCTTTGCTATCTGTTCCTCATTCCCCACTCAGATCACTCTGTCGAACAATCAGCCGAATACGTCTGTTGCTGTATCAGCACTCGATAATGCTCCCGCCACATTTCCAACTCATCATAACACCACACACACTCCGTCACCAGCTCCCGAAGATCTTGCTATAACACTTGCCAACATTCAGACAGCTGCGATCACCAACATGGATCACCTGCTATACACAGACTCAGGCCGTATAAACGGCGTACGAGCGGTAATTTTACAAACGGGCCTCCATGAGTTGGAGGGTCTTTCGGTGCCATGCGCTTGGGTACGTCGAGATATCGAAGATCGACCTGTTGAAATGGACCACATTGCAGGGCCTGCTGTGCCAGATTGGAGTGATCCTGAGGATGATGATACTGGCCACGTGATCGAGGAGGTCTCGAGCTCTTGGTGAGCATCTTGTAGGGTTCCATGAGCTGCAACAGCATCACCATGAGCGCCGGTTCAAGGTATCGGATGACCTCTTCTCTGCACCAATGCAGATGGACCTACCACCACTATGTCAACGCGGTTGCATTGAAGCGTGTGCTCATGGAGCTAATGCTCACTCTCCTGATAGTACTGCTCCGTAAGATGTACCACTGCTTCTCTTCAAGCTGTTCAGTGGCCGCTCTCTTCAAGGCCTAGTCGATAATACGAACACGTATGCTGCTTCAAAGGGAGCCGGTATTGGTCAATGTCGAAGCTGGCGCCCTCTTACGCTTGCTCAGCCCAAGATCTGGCTTGGCCTACTGATTTATATGCCAGTAATCAAGCATACACGGCTCGAGGAGTACTGGATTCGAGGTTGTGAATGGCCTACTCACCCAATAACCAAGTTCATGGGCCTCACTCGCTTTGAGCAGATCAAGCGCTTCTTCCACGTCTCTCCACCGCTCGATAGCCTTCCGCAGAGCCAGTTCTACCAGAAGTTGGAGCCGTTATCGACGGAGGTGATCACTGCATTCAAATCAGCCTGTTTACCAGCCTCGCAGGTAGCGATTGACGAGATGATCATTCCCTTCACGGGGCGCTCGAAGCATACCATTATGATGAAGGGGAAGCCAGTACCTGTAGGCTACAACATACTAGCCTTATGTGAGCATGGTTACTGCTACAGTTGGGTATTTACAAGCCCTGCCGTGAAGTCGGCGCCAGTGCAGTCTGATGATGCGCCTCAGGCTGCTATGCCACCGACCTCACATCGAGTGTTACACCTCATGCTACAACTACCCTACCAACACTACGACTTCACGCTCCACTGTGACAACCTGTTCAGTAATCCGGACCTGTTCCACGTACTCAGAGCCTAGGGTATTGCTGCGTGTGGTACAGCAAGAGCTACATGCCGCAACTGGCCACCAATATTCAAGAAGTCGATTGACCGCAAAAAGACTCGGATCCCCTTCAACACGCAGTATAGCACTACCGTGCACAACGACGTGGCCTGCGTAGTCTGACAAGACAAGAATATGGTCCAGTTCATCGCTACGGCCCAGGACCCTCGCAGCAAGGCCTTCACTACTCAACGTAGGCCTATAGCTACGTCAAATGCATGGTTGAAGCGAGTAGTCCTTCAACATTGGGGCAATCAACCTGAGAAGTCGATGCTGATGCCTACCTTTTCAGTGGACTATAACGACTTCATGAGAGCCGTCGATATCCACGATCAATACAAGAGCTATAACAGCACGCAGCTTATAGGATTACGAGTCTGGTTGCCCTTGTTCTTCTTCATCCTTGACGCTGTAGTGACCAACGCCTTCATCATGTATAAGGCTCTGTACCAGCATCTGAAGGATAAATTCCTACACAACCAGCGCCGCTTCCGCCTACGACTCGCTTGGAGCCTTGTGCTTGAAGGCTCACACGCAATCAACACTAGCTGGCCTGATAAAACTCTGCAGCCTACTGCACTAAGCAAGGATATCCGCACTGATACTGGCCAATTTCTTCCAGGCTTCAGTGCTATTGCCAAGAACTAACACGCTCGGCCAAATGGCCATGTTACCAAGCGATGGCAGCCTCCGCCTATTCGCATGGCACCTGGCAACCATGCGTTGATCATTACCACCAAGAAGGGAGCGCACTGTGCAGTCTGTCGGTACCTCAAGCACAGTGATCCCTCACATAAGCTCCGCTACACTAGCTAACGTGTAGCGTGTGTGGTATTCAATTTCCTATCTGCAAGGCCTGTGAGCCACTATGGCACGCACGAGAGCGTAGTGATCACTAACCATGAGCTTGATCATCTTACGCAGCACTATCAGAGAGCGCTCTTATTCATCCACCTTCTGCTGTATGGCCTCAAGCTGTACTACCCTTACCTCTTGTGTCGGTTCCGGATGATCTGCATTGGCCTCACTTGCACGCTTCAACAAGCGCCAAGAGCGTGCTGGCCAAGAGCGTGCTGGCCAAGAGCGTGCTGGCCATGATTGTAGGAGGGCTGGATCAATAAGCTCGGGTGCTTGTTGCTGCGATGATGCGTCGGAGAAGGGCATTATGGTTGTTATAGGCAGGTATCTTTACTTATCTGTTTGCAGTGCATCATTCACTTTGGTGAAACTGCCAAGGCGGGATCCTACGGAAGCTACTACACGGCACGCAGCTAGCTGCATCCACACCGTTAGCCTGCAGCGCCTCATCTATTACGCGAGTCCGTAGTTACGGACGAAGGGGTGCATACAACCAATCACATTGCGGACGACTAGTCCTGCGACATATGGCGAACCGCACACTATGACAGCCCTGTAAGAACTGGGGACTCGTGTAGGCCATTTCCGCGGCGTTCACCTCGGAGGATGTTCGTCTAAGATCTGGCTTGAATACGGAGATCGGGAACATCTCCTAGTCAGTTGATTTCCTTTTATCACCGTGGTGAATACTGGAATGATGCTTGAATGCCCAGATCGGCCGCGGTGTTGCCTGCTTGGTGCTTGGTGCTTGACAAGAGCCCCGTGGCATGGTGACGTAACTAGCGCACGTTCCATTCCAACGCACGTTGAGATAAGTGAGACATGGAACGTGCGCCCAGCACCCCGTCTCTCACTCATAAGCACAAGGACTGATTCAACTCCCATTATTCGATCTCCCAACCATGCGACTCGCACATTTCCGCCCGACATGCCTGCATATAACCGTACGCCTGGCTGGGACTGCCTCAAGTTCTGCGGTGCGTTTCATGAAGCGTTAGTCGCGGGTCGCGATGAGTAGGCTCAAGCTGTTGTGATTACCGACTTTTCTACACGGTTGCTCGATTGTCAGGAGGACGTCTCCATTACCGCCTATGCTCTTCAAAGCGCCGTCTCTTCTTTCGGGATACAATACCAACCGGGGAATGAGGAATGGCGCGCTTTTGAAAATCTCGCAAAAAGTGGTCAGCCGATTGCCGATGCGGCTCGGCCGTGGCACAGATCACAGACTCGGGTGAAGCGTGCTCCAACGCGATTGGTTGCTACCTGGTCATTGGAAAGGGCGAAATATTATGGCTGGGAGAACTTGTCACATGACGTACTTGAGAAACTGGTGATTATCGCGAGACAGCTCACTTGGGATCAAGCCAAGGACAGGATGAACCATGTGTTGGCTCAACTACATATTACGGCTCTCACTAGCCCAAAGGCAGTGAAGATTGGGGAGAGGCCATGCAACAAAAGAGATGATCAGGGAATGGCTCTTTTTCCGTTGGCGCTAGAAGATCTCAGAAAGTGTATGGAAGCCAGGTTCGTGGTGGACTTCGACCTGGTCGCTGCTTGGATTACTATGGATGTCGACACGATCACTAAGGCATTACCGATGTTCAGAACGTATGACAAGCAACTTCCGTACTTTCGAGTGAAATATGATCCATACGGCCTGCTAGTACCAAACGACGATACCACACCGCTCCCAAAACGGCACAACCACACTGCGCAACCCACGAGAGGGAATGAAGTAGTTCCAGGTCAATGCAGTACCTCAGTTTCTAGCAATATTGCATCGAGTCTGTCGGTAGCTTGCAGAGATGCAAATCCGGCAACTGTGTATGCTTCTTGCGGATCTGATGCTGGATCTGTTTTACCTGCATACGACTCCAGGACAGAATCTCGAATAGTCTCTCAAAATTCCGTGCAGACGCCACTCCCCGAAAATGACTTGTCAACAAATCGGGCAGGCGCAAAGCAACATCCCCAGGATGTAATCGAGCCAGAGCACTGATGCGGACACTCTTCCGACCTCTCGCTGACGATAGCGGAGAGCAGTGTACTCAGACGGCAAGGAAAGTTCAAGGAATCTGACGACACATTAAAGCGGGCGATTGGCAAGGTATCTCCAGACAGCAACTACAAGATATACATGCTCGGGCATTTCAACCTCTCGTTGGCCGAGAATGCGATCATGCAGAATGATTACAAGCTCGCCGAGGATCGGGTCATGCAGGCTGATCTGTCAGAATTGACGGTAGATGGTGAGGTTATAGCTCAACAAAGATGGGGGCTCTTTGTAGGAAAGTATACAGCACAGGGACGGCTGTATCGCTTCACAGGCAACTTCGAAAAGGCAAAGGAGGCTCTTGAACCTTGTCTTCAGTACTTTGAGCATCTGCCCAAGGACAAGATCCACTATGTTGTGCGTCAGCTTGCGGATGTTCTGATTGAACTGGGAAATCCTGAGGAAGCCATGGCCTTGTTACAGAAGCACCTTTCCAAGTTGCATGCGCAGGGCAAGATGGACACCATTGCGTACAACAGGTTATCACTCTCATTTGCTGACGCCGAGATTCTTCTGGGCCAACACGAGGCCGCTCAGACTCGATTGGAGAAAGTCAAGCACTGGTTTGATCTGCACTCGCCTGCAAACCACACAGAGCAGCTCGATCATGTGCGTGCATTAATTGCGTCTATGCGCATTGCAGTACGTGATATGGAGTGGGAAATGGTCCAAGAGCACTCTGAGAAAGCTCTACATCTGGCTAGTGAATACTCATCATTTTCACCGAATAATTACCACAAGGGCTACATTTACCAAGCGCGCGTCGCTAGTCACGCCCAAATTGCCCGCATGCACCTCGAGCGGGCCGCCAGTGACGCTGAAACTGTTGGCACTCAATTTGAAAGTGCCATCACTCACACCCAAGTGGCTATCACTCACTTCAGGGGTGCAAATGCGGACCTTCGTGAGGCCGAGAGATGTGCTCAAAGTCACGGCCATTTCATGCCGGGCATTGGAACATATGACCGTCTGCCTCGGGGCTAAGGCCTACTAGGATGTAGTAGGTGCACTCTCCAGCGAGACGAACCCAATCAAAGTTGCGCTTCATAGAGTCCTGGCAAATGCCCGATTCCTTCGAAGACAGTGGAGGGCGCGATCGCGACTTTCTGCAAAGCGGTATGCTATACTACATGAGCAGAAGGCGGTATTGGTGGCAAGAAATGCGGGCAGATAGTCGTTACAACCTGAGTTCAGTGGTACGAGCTGGGGCAGTAAGGGATGCTAATAAAAGGTCAAGTAGTCTGGGTAGAATCACTCCAGCCAGTCACTATGAACAATGAGTTGAATAGGCATCCCTCGCTCGCTATATACCTAGGAGAGTCGTGAGCATTAGTCTGATCAGTATAAACTGATCTCGAAGAGTCCGTCACATCTCGCTCAGTTTGGAACCAGTCCTAACAAATTACGTTATCCCGACGGTTGCGTTCCGCTGCCTAGGGTTTCTTATCAAATCAGGAGATTCAGTCTCCTACTGGATCGTAACAATAGTGTTTTGCCAGCACTTATAGCACGTTGTAAGTGTACGCTGGGTTGTAGGTATGCGCGGTATTTTGGGGATTTAGAATCAGAGCCTTGCGTGTGGGGTGAGTTTGGCTACGTAGATGTCAAGATGTAGATTCCACAAGGTGCTATTGAAGGAGCTGGACCATCTTAAAAACTTGGTCCTTGACGTCTTGCTCCGTACCTGTACCCCGGGGTGGCGCTTCTGTGTCGCAGAAGCGGGCCATTTCGTTATCTAGGTGTGATTGACCAGGCCAATGCACTGTCACCCAGCATGGGAACTACTATACCATTACAACATGGCGAAGAATGTTGTTCTCACAATACTTACTATACTGATTGCTTCAAAATCGTATCCTATCTTACTACACTTGGCTGCCACAATGTTGACAAATTGCTGAAGAATTGTAAGTAAGAATAGTACTAGTATGCTCGACCTACTTGCTCGGCAATCCGTGTATGATTCGAGGAAGAAACTCTTTGAAAGACCTTGACCGGTGGCATCCCATCCCGTCGACCGCTGTACCAGCTCTTCGCGAGGTGAAAGCACGGATTTCTTCTGCTTCTTCACTTTGCTTGATAGTATCTGTGTCTCCCATTGATTGCATTTCTCAGCTCCTGCAAGATCACGCGCCGACAAGCCGCGGTTGGGACGATAAGTCGTCCATATGATCTTCACGACATCGCTTGTCTGCTAATCTCTTCAGCTGTTGGCCTTGAAGGTTAGCAAGTTTGCATGGCGCTTACGAATGTCACCAACGCATGATGGCCTTCAGTCCAGCTATGAAGGCAAACCAACTGGACAAATCCCTGTCATGCATTAGTTTGTGCGTTTGAAAGCCCAATTGATTTGTATACATGTGTCTTTGCCCGGTGCCCGAACTTGAAGGTCCTTACGATTCCGGTGCCATCGGGAGTGAGCTCCCAACCTGCATGGCGCAGGCCCTCTAACTCGGCGTTGAGCTTAGCCACATCAGCATCTTGAAGGAAGTTGGGAAGCAT
>NAJO01000127.1:0-19347 GCA_002077065.1 Cryoendolithus antarcticus | reverse complement strand
AAATCCCAAGGCACTGGTCTAAAGCTGGCATCACCATCAATGGTATGGCATACTACCCTAACTTCGACACGTTGCCCTGGACGATAGAATGCGCAGATATTTGTACGCGGGATCAAGTTCATGTCGCGTTAGTATGTGGGGAATACAAGGCCGCCATATCAGGATCTCCGATCCGGAAGGACGATCTTTGGCCTTCCTAATGTGACTCCGTAATTCGTGTCACTCTAGAGGCTTGTTAAGCATACCGATATGACTGCTAATCTTTGTAGTCGTCGGTCCCCAGCTAGGGGCCATGTGCTCGTACATCTCCATTTAAAAGACTGAAACCCAGTTCGAGCGTAGCTAAGAAGTCAGTCGTGCTGTGATTCACTGTACTAGGAGAACACTAAGCGGAGAAGGAGATAGGCTAACGTCCATCCCTATGTAGCGAGCCACCCTAGGAAGCGAGCCAGTACGCCGGCGGTATGCATTATTCGCACTCGTTATTGTATGTACTGAGTTCCGTGACTGATTGTACGCCGATGGCTCGCCTCTCGGGGTGACTCGCGACGTAGGGACGGACGTTACATGTAGCAGCGCATATTCCGCGGTAGGCAGAGTTTTACATAGGTTCAGTCGGACTGCCAGGACAGTGTTCCACGATCAGGCCATCGTATTTCGTACAACTGGTATGGTAGATGTCCATTCCGAAACTGACAAGCCTCTTCTCGATATGTTCCGAGTGGATGCTTGTGCTAGCATTCCGGGCGCAAGATATCGGGCGAGATTCTGCGGCCTCATTGCTACGTAGCCAAGACCATGGTTACCCCTTCATTGCAAATCGAGCGTTAGTGCTGACCTTATGTGTAACGTCCATCCCTGTGTGGAGAGACGCCCGGTGTCACGAGACACTTTTGCGTTTCTATCTCACTCTTGTTCCTAACGGCCAGATATTGACGTGATACACATGTTCCACTACTCCCCAGACAGTTCTCCGCTAGATAAAGAAGGTGCAATGTCTCAACCAGCGGCATGCGATGCTCCCTTAACAGATCTATTGCTACTGCTCACTGCTGCCCCAATTCTTCAACCCGGGGTAGCAGTTGTGTGACCGGGTTGATGAGGTTGAAAATAGGTTTGTGGGTTTGCTGTGGAGAGTAGATACCCTGCACGAGATTTTGGGCCGTTAGCCGTTGCGGCATGCTCGTAAGTTTGAAAAGAAACTATCTCCAGCCCCGTCGGCTGAAAGACTGTTTGCCAAGCTTGACCGATATCGCGCAATCGATGATCTCTGATTCGCTCGGGGAGATCAACGTGGAGACGGAAGCATCAGCTTCCGCGCCGTTAGTTTCCACTCTTTTGGCACAAGACGCAAAATTTTGGCAGACGCAGTGTGGCTGAGCAGGTCGTATCTAAGAGGCTCCATCGCTTTCTGTGGAGCAGTGACTAACTCAGTGGCTGAGAGTCTCTTGTTTGCTGCCTCGGATGCCCTGCACCATCGGTACGGGATTGCCCTTTTTCGACAGCGACGGGGTTAGAATGGACAAAGCCAGTCGGGTCCTGGCGCAGGCCCTTCCCGTTGGCGTTCCCAGGTCATACCGCGCAATCGCAGATCATAGCGGAGTCCCTCATGCCACCCTGCACCACCGTGCGCGCGGCCGACAATCGATCGAGTCTAAAGCTCAAGGCCAGCAGTACCTCTCTCCTTTCGAAGAGACGGCAATGATAGAGTTCATTCTACAAATGGCCGAGCTTGGTACCCCCATACGGATCAAGTACATACCATCCATAGCCTTCACTGCCACACGTCATAGGCCGGAAGCGGACAGACCAGTGAGACCTCCAGGGAAGAACTGGGCTAAAGCTCTCGAAAAACGGCATCCTGAGCTCAGTGCAAGACGGGTCAGGGCACTAGACTGGAATCGTCACGAAAACAACATCTATGAAAAGGTGGGACATTGGTTTGAGGTGATTAGCAAGGTAATAGAAGACCCAGTTATCTTACCAGAGAATGTCTACAACATGGACGAGACGGGAGTTATGCTCTCTATGCTCGGGTCCGTGAAGGTCCTTATTGGAAAAGATGATATACGGGACTACCGAGGTGCGCGGGTCAAGCGCACAGTGGTGACTGCTATCGAGTGCATCAGTGCTGATGGTAGGTATCTGAAACCCATGGTTATCTGGCCAGCTACTACACACAGAAGCAACTGGACTACCTTCCCTACTCCGGGATGGCATTACGCGTGCTCCGAATCGGGTTACACTGACTCTGAGCTTAGCCTCAAGTGGCTAACACGGGTCTTCGATCCTCAAACCAAAGACCGGGCAAACGGTAGGCCGCGGGTGCTAATCTGCGACGGTTTCGGCACGCACGAGTCGCTCGAGATCCTGGAGCATTGCTTTGCTAACAACATTCTTCTATGCCGTCTTCCTTCTCACACATCTCATAAACTCCAACCTTGCGACATCGCAGTGTTTGCTCCATTGAAGACAGCGTACCGCGATGCTGTTGAGCGTCTAGAGCGAGGAGGTGTGAATACAATCGGCAAGCAGCACTTCACCTCCCTATATAGCCCTGCGAGGGAGGCTGCTTTCACTAAGAGAAACATTATCGCGGGGTGGAGCAAAGGCGGACTATTCCCTCTGATCCCCCAAAGAGTGCTAAACGATATGCAGAAGCCTTTGATCGAATTATCGGAAGCCACTGGGGGATGGAACTCAATCCCTTGTGGTTCGCAACTCAGATCGTCTGCGCTTCCCGTAGTGCCTGTAACGCCTGTGACGCCTGTAACAGCAGAGGCTTTTATGTCGCTACATGACTTGATTGTAGAACACGATACCCAGGCGATGGAAGACACAGACAGGCGAAGTCTACAGCGACATCTGCAGAAGCTCACGAAGGCTGCCCAGACGTCTATCGCGAGGGGTACCCTGCAACAAGAACGAATCAAATTCTTACTTAAGGCTAACAACGAGGCGAAAGTCCGACGGTCGACGAAGTCCATCGTGCTAGGGAAAGCAAGAGTGATGAGCTACGAGGATCTCGTAGGTGCACGGGCAAAGCGGATAGAGAAGGAGGCAGGTAAAGCTACTAAGAAGCAGCGAGGACGGAAGCGGAAAGGCGGAGCGCAAAATGGCTGTATGCCAGGTACAAGTACCGAGGCAGCACTTGCCGTGATACCAGAGGCAGCCGAAGTTTCGCTCCAGGTAGCCAAGCCACAACCTGATGCAAGTATGCTTGCGCCCTGCCCTGGCAGAGCACCGGTAGCACGAATGTGGTAATCCGCCCACCTTGGGCGAGGTTTCGATAGCATAGAGGCGTTGGCCTGGACTTCCGGAGTTCGGTGCGTCTAGGGTCGTGGAAGGCCAGAACTTATAAGCATGTTGAAGCACGTCACAGACAGTGATTACGTCTATCCCGCGCCGCATGACACCCGCTGTACCGGGGCATAATTATAGATTTCTCTAGTCATTCTACTACTCTTCCATTTCCTGGACTTTACCCTTCGTGGATGCATGTTTCTGCAGCATTTTGCTTGCTATGCACGCGTACGCTCATGCCGAACGGCAGACTGTTACGACCTGTGTCGTGAGTGACAATGGATCGCACGTGACAGGATCTCTGAAGGGGACATTTAGTCACGTATTATGCTTGAGAGGATGGCAGAGCTAGAAGCGTCGTCGAGTCTTTGAGCGAAGGATGAGCAATCGGTATTTCAGTGTATAGATCGTTGTATTCCAAGAAGTCACTATGAATAATGAGTCGAATACGAGAGAAGCAGAAGGCATCTCTCGTCTGCTGTATACCTATGAGTGCGCTGAGCGACTGAGCAACTGACCAATTGAGCATGGTCACGTGACCGAAGGTGCTCAACGAAGTTGCAACAGGCATAGCGGTTGCGGGTTACATATATACTCCTGATGTGTAAATTGAAAGCCAGGCTGAGTCGAGACCGTAACAAAGACCTTAAGGTTGTATGTCTGCTATCAAAGCCTAGTATCAGATTAATTAACAAAACTCTTGCTTCAATGCTAGCAGGACCATTGAAGTTTATAAAGTTAAGCAATTCCTGAATGCTTCCTAAGCGCCGTCTCCAAGACAATAGTCAAATGGACCTAAGGACAGACAAATTGAAACTGGGGGAACACATCGTAAGGAGGCTACAGAGATTGCTAGACTACATCTATCGCAATAAGGTAAACTCCAAAACGATGAAGGCAACGTAAGCTGCCAACATGGCAGCCCCGATATACCGCGCCCACCTCGCTCCGTACCATATGGTGAGTGCCATCCATACTGTAGACCCAAGCATAACGGCAATCTCAGAGAGATTGATAGAATCTTCACTCATTTCTCCGTCTGTCGTCATCCATATTATTCCCATGCACAATGTTAGTAGGAAGATGTTACTACCCACGGTATTGGCAACCATGATGCCCATATGGCCCCTAGAACCACTCACTGCGGCAATGAATTTCTCAGGTATCGTGGTTGCGATAGACAGTATGATAACGCCAAAGAGGACATCTGATATCGCAAATTCGGTGGCCAGCGTTGAAGCTGCTTGTGAAAGAACATATGCGCTAACGAGGAGTGCAATGAACCCGACGAAAAGCAGCCCCACGTGATATATAAGGCTGTGTTGTACTGTTCTTTGCGCAGGACTGCCAGGGAGCTCGTTTGCAGGAGAGTCTGGAGAGAATATTTCGTCTCGAGATAGTCGAGCAGACACGAGCCTGGTTGTGTTTTGGGCGTTCTCACTTCGTAGCAAGGGTTCCCGCAAACGTTCGACACTTGCGTCTGCTTGCTGGCTCGAAGCAGCACTCGTCCTTCCAGTTTGGCTTCCTTGCGCATCGTCCACCTCAGAGTCGCTTTCATCGCTATCGGATAGCTCTGGCGCTGCGATACGCCCTTTGCCTATCGCCCAGGCAATAGAGATGACGTAAATAGCAAACAGGCCGACAGAGACGCTACCGACAGTTTTCCACGCAGTAGGGCGCCCGAAGTTCAAGAGCGCAGCTATCAGGCTGGTTATAGCTAAGAGCAGCAGAGAATAGAGCCTCGAACTGCCGTCGAATACAGCCGTACTATCTTTGTGGAAGAGTAGGCCGAGCGAGAAAGCGCCGAGGATATTAGAGATTGCCGAACCGATAACATTGCCGAGGGCGAGAGAGGGGCGGTGATGAGCGATTGAGAAGACCACGACAGCTAACTATATCGTGAGTTAGCATATACGGCTTGATAACGACAAAGAGTCCATTGCTACCTCTTCCCACTCCGCACCTGCGGTGAGTAGGGCGATAATCGTCCGGGGGACTCCGGTACGCCTTGCAACAACGGCGGTATGGTCGATGAATTTGTCGGCGCCGAATTCAAGAACGAAGAGTGCACAAACAAAAGATGCAGCACTGAAGGCGACGACTTCCCCGTCCGGCATTCTGCCTAGAGCAATGTGTTGTTAAGATTGGTGAGTGTCTAGGTGCCTACGATTGTTGTTGTTGTTCTAGTTGAGAGACTGTGAAGGAGTACAGTACTGGAGACCATCTCATCTATCGTGCAAGGAACACGCACAATGCGGATAAAGCGCAGTCACGTGGCTTTTGACCCTCGATTGCAACACAAATACGGCTACTATTCCGACAGCAACACGGGGACAGGCGTTGTTCTTGCTTTTCGATGTGTAAGCGAAAGTTTGCATACGACACCCCCGGTACGCACGAAGTACTGCTAGAATCTCCACGTGGTGCCTCGCCTTTCAAAGTTCGAGAAAGAACGAGGCGTAGCATTACTGCAACGAGGGAGTCTATTTCGAAGTGTGAGGACCCGACAATCGCAAGGGATACAGGGTCGCCCTAATTAGACATCCACTTACATGCCGTCGGGGCCAGAGTTATGGACAGGGTAGCGAGCTCTGTATTACTTTCCGTTTCCTTGTAGCTGAAGACATTGACGAATCGAGAAAATCCATATAACCCCACACAAGAATTAGTCATTCTGGCACAATGGCACACTGCCTTCTGGAACATCTCAAATGCAGTGCCATTAGAATAACAGGCAACACACTCGACATCTCCCTAAGACAAGCAATGTGCTTGTCTTGAAGGACTCTCCAACAGAAAGCGGGCGGCCCCTGACTTCGAATGCGAAGGAAATGACGGAACAGGTAGACGGTCATAGTGTTAAGCACAATGCGGAGGTCCATCTTCATTGTCCTCGTAAATGATAGGGCTCTTAAAGCGCTGATCTAGAACTGACCGGTAATCAGGAACTGTATAGCAGTAGCAAGCGCCAACGACGCAGCGCCGTATAAGACTGGACGTGGATCAAGAGGGGCCCAAGCCAGCACGAGGACATGTATCGTAAGGACGGTAGAGAGTCCAAGACGTACGGCACACATGGTACTGTCCAATTTCAAGGTCGGAAGTCGTCCGACGCGCAGAAAGCTTCATTTCAGTCCCAAAGGCACTCTCGAGTGCGCCGATACACATCGGATCGAAGGAGACGCAGATCTCATGAGGACTAAGGACGCTCATGAGCGGGAGTCCAACGTGGTATTTGCGCTTAACAAAAGCCATTGCGTCAGAATGAATTATTATATCCAAATCTTACCCGGACGGCTCAAGCGCTGGCAAGAGAACCCTTTTACCTTCTTAACGGCCTTGACAAGGTCTTCAATCGGGCAAGCTCGCTAATTGAGATCGAATTCCGCTTGTAATAACAGCAAGCTAGTGTGAACAGTGCTGACGCCGCGAATATCACTCAAGGCTTTGTGAAGCTTCGTCTCGCAACCCGTGCATGTCGAACCTTCGACGAGAAGAGAGATTTGCTGCCTAAGTAAAACACCTCGTTCAATATCAAGACCCATGTCGCTTTCCCTATCCAGTCTTGCAGCAAAGTCGTCCAGGTTGCGGCGATAAGCGTCGCCGGAAGGCTCCTCACCCATAACTTTCCCGGCTTCAGAACAGCAAGCCTTTTTGTCCATTGAGCTCATAGCAGCTTGTCTTGTTGGGACGCCTGACCATTTGCCTACCGACGAACATACATCCACCGAAACAGCGTTATACACTTGCTCACTGCATAGCTTGCTTCTCACACGTTCCAGCTGTGTTTCCGGCGCAGATCTCCCTGCACGTCGTCCGGCGTTGCTCCAATTCTTCGGGTATTGTCTTGCGATTGCAATTGACCAGGATCCAATGTACATCATCTGAAGCCAAATATGGAGCTGTACCCGCGGATGACTTTCTTATGCTGCAGCTGGACGAGGTCATCACGCCAGCAGAAGCGCCTGGAGAGACGTGCGAGCGCGACTATTCCTTGCAGCAGGGTTCGAGATTATGGAACACCATCTCTCTGCAGATGCAACAGCGGGCACTTTCACGGTTCGCAAGCTTTTGGACAGGTCGTTTGACATGCCATGAGCTTTGTCAGCGTGATCATAAAAGTCCTGAGAATCTTGAAAGGTGCCTATGTCACAAGCATCAAATGGACAACGTAACGTGCTTTGTCGGGTGCAGGGGAGGGCGGGGTTGAGTATCGAGCGGAGGGTGCGGAAATTGCCGAGGGCTAGGTACGTGTCGTAGAAGGACATGAAAGGAGTTACGACGGAGGGGGCTAACAAATGCGAATGGGAGATATCGTCGCTGCGCTGATCTCTGCCTGAGCGTGACGAGCGGAGCTTCCCGTAGGCTTTGAAAGTGACTGAGTGGCATTACGCTTCGTCTCAACGTCATAACTACTTTGGTATTGCATCATCCGCCGCACCTTGTCTTGTGTGTATAGACATCCACATTTGATCGTTCTCTCTCTTTCGCAATACATCCGGACTACAAGCACACACACGCATCCATGACGCCGCCTGTCATTGAACTCGCACCGCCCTGCCTAGTTTGTGATGGAAGTGACTCCCGCTTGCGTGATGGCGCAGGCGCAGACCTTCGATGCTGTGACGGTATGCCTTCCCCTAGCGGTACGGCTTGTGGTGACTACTGATCGGCGTCCGTAGACTCTTGTCTAGAGAAGATCGCTTATCGACAGTGTATCCTCGAATGTGGCAAGGGCGTCGAATGTGGCGAGGGCGACAAATGTCCAGGAACCCCGGCGCCATCACCGACCGCTTCCGGTGCACCGTCCCGCAAGCGCAAACGGGACGCTTGCTCAGATCATGCTAGCAAGACCCGCGAAGACTTTGCCAGTATGCTGCTGAGCGTTGGCTGCATTTGCAGAGAGCTGATCCTGCGCAATCTACAGCCGTGCTGCAAGGAAGCTAGGCTTGCTGGGTCGAATAGGCGTACAAGGCCTGGTTCAGCTTCTTCCTTGGCCAATCTGTTGCATGCGCCAAGTGCCGACGTGGATGACAAGAGCTGTGTTGGAGAGACTGGTACGGCATGTGATCAGGAAGCTACGAGTGCTCAGAAAGAGCAGTGCTGCGCCGAAACATCATGTGCCGAGAAGCCGGGAGAAATGTCCTGCGCAGCCAAGGCGAAAGGTGTTTCTTGCTGCGCTTCCAGCAGCTGCACACCGGACGCACCACGGAAAGCAGCGTATGAGAACGACTGTTGTGATGAGCAAGTGCGACCATCTGTCCTGCAGACCAGGGTGGGCGCTGAAACGAAGACAGATACTGATATTGAAAAGGGTGGTTTGATTGCACAGCATGTGTCTCTGTCCGTCGAAGGCTTAACCTGCACTGGCTGTGAAACTAAGCTCTTCAGAGCACTACATGGCATCCCTGGAGTTCACAATCTCAGCGCTAGTCTTGTCATGTCAAAAGCAGAGTTCGACCTCGACGGTAATGCCAGTCCTATAGATGAGATCATCAAGGCAGTGGAAAAGTCCACTGGTTTTTCTTGCAAACGTGTAAACACCGAAGGCCAGGAGTTGGATGTTCTCATTGACGGCGATGCGAAGGCCTTTGCTGAACGCGATTATCCAAAGGGGATTCTACAGCTAAGTGCGATAGACAAGCGCGTCTTGCGCATCACTTTCGACCCAGACGTCGTTGGGGCCAGAGCTGTGCTAGCAGATTTGTTCGGCACTCGACTGCGGCTCGCTGTTTGCAGGATATCTCCGGACCTCGAGAATGGGCAAAAGCACGTGCGAGAAACAGCCTGGTTCACTCTTGCCTCCGCTGCTCTTACCATTCCTGTCCTCGTGCTGGCTTGGGCTTCCGTTCCACCAAGAGCCATAGTCTATGGCTCTGTTTCACTTGCACTTGCGACTGCGGTCCAGGTGCTCATTGCCGGTCGTTTCTACGCCAGCGCCCTACGGGCTTTGATATTTACGCGAGTCATCGAGATGGACCTTCTGATTGTACTCAGCACAACAACAGCGTACGTGTTCTCGATCGTCGCCTTTACGTACCTAGTCACGGGGCATCCTCTAGAGACTGGAGAGTTCTTCGAGACAAGTACTCTACTTGTGACGCTGGTGATGCTTGGCCGCCTAGTCAGCGCCTTTGCCAGGCAGAAAGCGGTCGAGTCCGTCTCGATCAGATCACTTCAAGTACAGACAACTACGCTGTGCGACGCTGATGGTCGTAACGATGAAAAGATCGATGCTCGGCTTCTACAATACGGAGACAACTTCAAAGTGGGACCCGATTCGCGGATTGGTACGGATGGCATCATTGTTACAGGCACGACTGAAGTCGATGAGTCCATGGTCACTGGAGAAGCCCTTCCCATCGACAAAAGCCCTGGCTCTCCAGTGATTGCTGGCTCGATCAATACGTCTGGCGTCATTGTTGTTCGTCTCACGAACCTACCCGGTAATAATACCATCAGTACGATCGCAGCAATGGTTGACGAGGCGAAATTTCAGAAAGCAAAAACTCAAGAAATGGTCGACATCGTTGCTGGCTGGTTTGTGCCCGCGATCCTCGTGCTTACACTCTTGACTGTCGTGATCTGGATTGCAGTGGGCATCCGCGTCCGACTTCAGGGCACCAGCGAGGCGGTAGTCGCCGCCATCACTTATGGCATCACCGTACTGATCGTATCTTGCCCGTGTGCAATTGGCCTCTGCGTACCTATGGTCACAGTCGTGGCTGGAGGTGCTGCTGCGAAGAATGGAGTCATTTTCAAAACAGCCGTCGCGCTCGAAAGCGCACGTAAAGTTACCCATGCGGTCTTCGACAAAACAGGTACGCTTACGGCAGGCGAGCTCAGTATCGCAGAAGAGATCTTTCTCGGAGCGAATCTGGTTGCCAGACCTGTCATTTTTGGCCTGACAAGCAACAGTAAGCACCCGGTGTCTATGGCAATCTCGTCTCATTTGGTGAGCAAAGGCATCAAAGCTGCTGAAGTGGAGAATGTGCGGGCCCTTCCCGGCCAAGGAGTCGAAGGGACGTACGGAGGACGATTAATCCGTTGTGGGAATACACGTTGGCTCTCACTACAGAATCTGCCCGAGGCACGACGCCTACTTGATGCTGGACTCACTGTCTTCGGCGTCACCGTCGAAGGTGTACCTGCAGCGCTGTTTGGGCTCCATGACCACATTCGCCCGGAAGCCAGACGTGTTCTCGCTGAGCTCAAGAAGCGCAAGATTGCTATCTCAATTGTCAGCGGGGACGACGCAGGTGCGACGGATGCCGTGGCTGCAGAACTAGCCGTACCCATCACAAACGTGCGATCCAGATGCACGCCTGGTGATAAGCAAGAGTACATGGCGGCTTTGGCCACAGACAAACGCGTCCACACCCTCTTCTGTGGTGACGGCACCAACGACGCCATCGCACTGGCTTGCGCCGATGTCGGCGTGCACATGAGCAGCGGAAGCGATGTGTCTCAGGCTGCTGCAGATGTTGTGCTCTTGCGTCCTGCCTTGACTGGTGTTCTGGTAGCGCTGGATCTCTCGCGCGCGGCTATGCATCGAGTATCTCTGAACTTTGCTTGGTCGTTTGTCTACAATCTCTTTGCAATATTGTTGGCTGCTGGCGCATTTGTGAATGCGCGCATTCCGCCGCAGTACGCTGGGCTGGGCGAGATTGTGAGCGTCTTGCCTGTTATTCTAGTAGCGCTGCAGTTGAAGTGGTTTCGTAGAGACTACTGAGGGCTTTGTAGCTCGATCGGCTTCCAATCGGCTAAGAGTGCGGTTGCAGAGAGTGAAATGATGCGGGATGGTGTCGACACAAATTTCCTGGCTTTGCTTGCGCTCTCACGGTTACCCTATGTCGTCTCTTGTTTAAGCGAGCCCTCGTCCAGACGGGGCTGGAGAGGTCGTTGCCACCCGGGGGACTTTCAAGGCGAAGGGACGGAAGACGGACGAGGAGGACATACTGGACGGAGACTCGGTGGTTACGTTGATGGCTCAGTCCTTCCACTCTCTCTGCCTTGCTACCGATTTCACTAAATACACAAGGGCTAACAGCACCGGCACCTCAACAAGTGGCCCCACCGTAGTAGCCAGCGCCTGATCAGAGTTTGGCCCATATGTTGCCACAGCGATAGCGATCGCTAATTCGAAGTTGTTGCTTGCAGCGGTGAAACTCTGAGTCGCCGCCAATTTGTATCCAAATCCAAGCTTGTGCGTCACAAATAGCGTGAATGAGAAGATAGCGAAGAAGTAGACGATCAGCGGTGCGGCAACGCGAACGACTGACACGATCTGGTGCACAACGTTGCGACCCTGCGATGCGAAGAGCACTAGGATGGTGTATAGTAGTCCAATGAGCGACCAGGGGGCGATCCATTTGAGGAAGACGTCCTGATACCATCTTGCGCTGAGTGCGCGAATGGCGAAGCGCGTTACGATGGCAGCACCCAGCGGTATTCCGAGAAAAACGCCAACGCTAGTGGCGACTACGCTGTACTCAACCTTCGCGCAGGCCTGGTTCGTCGGGAAGGAATGCCCAGGAAAGCGCGAGCATCAAGAATGGCGCGACAATCCAGTTCATCAGAATGCTAAAGCCTAGCTGAATCCATATCGCGCGTTTTTGAAAGACGAGATGCAATGTCTCATACTGCACTTTGCATAAGATCGGGTACATCATCACAAGTAACCCGACAGCTGTCACTGCATTTAGCGAGTCGTTCAGCAGAGACGAGCAAAAGATTGGCTTACCGATCGGTACTGAAACTTGCACAAATTTCCCTTTCTGCAAGGCCGCTTCCGCACCGTCCACGTAATTGCCTATGAGAATGCCGATGATGATGGCTAGAAGTATCCACAGCGCCAAAAGACGATCCAGCCATCCAAGTCCTTTGTACACGGATTCTTTTCCTCTAGGCTTAGGGTTGCTGGCTTGGCCACTTTCGATGGCAGTGGGCAGGTTCGACGATGACCCCTTCTCAGGATCGAAAGAAGACTGGTTTGCTGCTTCTTCAGGTGATTGGTGCATGTTGTTGCGGTCGGGATCAAGTCCTAGAGAAGCCATGCTGTGAGACACCTTTGGACTTCCAATCAAATGCTTGAACACGGTAGCAAGATGCACGGAGGAATAGACGTCTTGACACAGCCGTCAGTATATGATCCATACTAGCATATATCCTTCGGTCTCGCCGCGTAAGTTAAATGGGAAAGCGCATCGAATGTACTAACGGTGGAACCGAGTTGATGGTGAGCAATAGACTTGGCGGTAGTAACACTCGGCGTATGATTGGCTCGAACTCCGATCGAAACCGCTCTTGGGGCTTGAGCTGTGCACGTTACTGCAGTTGTTATAGGGAGACAGGACCGCGTTATTCCTGTGCCGTCTGGAGCGCGGGAAGCCACAATCAGTGACTACTGTCCAACCTGTCATTGGAACAACAGAATTTCGCTGGTATCCTCCACGACCGAGAGTATGTCATTAAGGATCGGTGACTAACGTTGGTATGCTCATTCGGTCATAGTATGTATTTGATCGAGAGCATCCAAACCCGATGCGCTGAACGTGTCTAGACACGCCACCCAGGACGCCTGCTCTGGATTCATTATTTGTTACTTCAGTTCCTTCTGCTTACTCTTCAGCCTGCGACCACCTGCAATCTACGATATGTCTTCCATCACGCAGTCCAGCGCTGAAAAGCCATGGTATGCCAACTTACCGACCCCTCAGGCGAAAGCCGACTCCATTTCGCGAGGTCAACTGCTAGCACTGCTTCAAGACGAGAACAAGCTGCCAGGACGTGACTTCCTTACGATCGACCTTCGTCGTTCTGATCATGAGGTACGTCACGGTATTCCGTGTCCTCCAAATCCGGCCTCGTAGATCTGATCGATTGGAGGAGTGCTGATGTCCGACACGCAGGGCGGCACCATTCACGGTTCCCTAAATCTGCCAGCACAGTCGTTGTGGTACTGTCTGGAGTCATTGTACGAGCTTTGTAAAGCTGCGGGCGTGTCGATCGTAATATTCTACTGCGGTACGTTGGCATCCTCGTAGTCTGTTTGGCCATCTACCGAAGCTTTAATCTGAACGTTGTGCAGTATCATCACGAGGACGGGGCAGTAGAGCATCTGGCTGGTTCCAAGACATAATAGTCCAGCACGGTGAGACCACCATGCAGTCCATGGTGCTAACTGAGGGCATCAATGGGTGGTTCAAGGCTGGTAGTGAATATGCGAAGTTCGTCGATGGAGATGCGAGAGCCTGAATGCATATCCATCTGTATTCTCTTTGATCCAGTAGCAGTCTTCTTCCCCTTTCATTATAGAGTTTCGAGTTGTGCTGCGACAGCCTAGCGATGACCCGTTTGTAGTAGTTGCGCTGCGAATGCCGTCCTATCGTCGCTGATCTGATCCCGGGCCACCTTCCATTGTAGGGACAAGTCCTCGCGTGTAGCTTGCGATATTATAGCAATACAGCTGCTCTGATATCGCCCCGTCTTATAACATTGCCTCACGATCAATCGCGAATGGGATTAGGCCCACGATTGTTACTCGAAGGGCGACAGCGACAGGTTACTCAGTTGCACTTCATATCATAGATTCTGTTGCAGATTGCCGAATAGGAGCTCTAGGGTGATCTATTACGTTAGTGAGCTACTGCGCCTCAAATCGGAAGTGTGCCATCGAGGAGAGCACTACCTCTATGTCTCAATTGGAGTCTGGGAGCGTGGATTACTAAGTACACTAGCAGCTAAAGGAATACGGCAGTCTATCAACCCAGTGTAATACTTATGCGCAACTCTAGAGACCGCTATAGTCATGTCCGAAGTCTGGACTCCCTAGCGTACGCATGCCCATCGCAAGAATAGTTGCGCCATCGACTTGGTCACACAGGCTTAGGCTAACTGAACACCATGTATCGCATGTCAATAAGCAGTGATCGTCCTCCACCAAGCGGATTGCACGCCACACGAATGCACGGGCGGGCATATCTATCCAACTGATTCAGGGCAGTGACTACGCCATGATAGCACGGCCAAAAATAGAGAAGGCCGATAAGCTATGCTGTTGAACTATCAACAGCCGTGAATCGAATGCTTTGACGCCCGAACTATGCCAGCCAAGTGTCGTATGATGCGCAAGTAAATACGGAGTATTCTCACACTCGCCATCTACCAAGCCCCTTTGCCATCAAACCCATTCGGAGTCTCGGTCACGATCAGGAATATTAGCAGCGCAGGCAGGATGACGACTAACGGAGATCTCAACAACACTATAGCGATGCGGGCATCAGAGCCAATTGTTATTGATAAAGCTTTCGCGTTCCGTTCGCTATTTGTAACTGAGGATGAAGATAATGCGGCGGTGCGCAAGGCATATCGACCTTTCGTTCTAAACGATGACATCGCCTCGTCGGACTGGATCAGCCAACTGGAATTGGCCAAAGTCACGGAGCTATCTCACAACGCCGCTCAGCAGACTGGCACAAGGTTGAGAGTGCTGGTACTATTTGGGAGTCTGAGGACGAGGTGCGATACCTCGCCACCGCCGATCACCACTAGTTTCTTGAACTGACCGATTTGCAGATCATATTCGAGGCTGTTGGCGTATGAGATCAGCCGGATATTGTTCAGACTAGGCGTTGACGTACGCGTGTATGATCCTCGCGACCTCCCGATGAAAGACGACAGGCAACACGACCATCCCAAAGTGCAGGAGCTGCGGAACTTGAGCCGTTGGAGTGACGGCCACTTCTGGATTTCTCCTGAGCAGCACGGTACCCTTGTGAGTCTAACAACAACCCTCGCCGCCTATACTGAGCACTTTCTGACACCTTTATAGACTGCGGTCTTCAAAAATCAAGTTGATTGGATCCCTCTCAGCACCGGCTCCGTCCGACCCACACAAGGCCGCACTCTCGGTATGGCTATGGTTTCCGGTGGCTCACAATCCTTCAATACCGTCAATAGTCTACGAATTCTCGGCCGTTGGATGCGGATGTTTGCGATTCCGAACCAGTCCTCAATACCCATGGCTTACAAGCAATTTCCAGAAGTGGACGGCCCCGAAGGCGGCTCGAGATTGATAGAAGGAGTAAACCGCGATCGAGTGGTCGACTGTGTGGAAGAGTTCGTCAAGTACAGCCTACTTATAAGGGACAATTTCGACTTATTCAATGATCGATTCAGCGAGCGGCCGAAGATGGTCCCTAGTGAGGCAGACCGGGAAGATTTGAGTAAGGGTGTCAATGGCGTGGACCTTAAGAGGTTGTGAACGTTGCTATCTGATCATTGAGTAGAGCGAAGTAGAGCACTGTGACAGTGCGTTTCTGCTGCTGCATTCCGGGAACGTTGGAACTATTACACTACATAAGACACAAGAATGCATCGAGACTTGAAATCCACTACGTGACAAGAGTCAATCAAGCGCATGTGGCCTTATCCCACACTGAGCCCATAGCCGCAACCTAGTCGAGCTTTGATAAGTACAATCGCAGACTCTGCACAAAACCACATTTGGCTAGCCATAATTGTATGGGGTTTGATCCTGCAGATGGCCGCTGCGCAAAATGACTGGTTCTAATGTTATGCGAACCGACCTCGGCGAGAAAGCGGCCATGTGGCGTGAGAAACCGACCACCTGCTCAAGCACACTAGGTTTGCCCAAAAAACTCTGCCAGCTGCCAAAAGATATGACATGCGACGGGCGGAAGACGGCGCTTCCGTCCCCGTACTGATCTTACCGAGCAAATCAGAGACGATCGACTGCGCGATATCGGTCAAGCTTCGCAAACGGCTTCAGCCAAACGGGCTGGAGATGATTTCTTTAACACTCACGCGCATGCCGCAACAGCGGTCAACGGCCCGGAAAGCTGTCGCAGGGTGTTCTACTGTCCACGGCAAACTCATCGAACCTTTTTTCAACCTCATTGACCTAGCCACACACTCCTCACCCCGGCCGGAGAGTCAGAACGATAATGAGCAGTAGCGATGGTTATATCAACAGAGCAATACACACCACTAGTTGAGACATTGCGCTATGTTCATCTGGCAAGAAATGGCTAGGGAATTGGGAAATATGTCTATCACGTTAATATCTGGCGGTTGGGAACAATAGTGATTTAGGAACGCAAAAGTGTCTCGCAACACCGGGCGTCTCTCCACACAGGGACGGACGTTAGTATACATCTCGGATGCTATGCTCGACCGGTGTTCCCGTCGCTAAGCCATCTGTCCATCAAGGGACCTAACGTTACGCTTAGATCTAAGCCATTCCCTGGCGGATGACAGCAAGATCCAGCCCACACATGGACCGCATGTCCTCGCTGTTCCTGGATCTTGGACAGCGAAGGAACGAATGTCAAGTGAGGTCGCTACTTGTGTTTTACCACGTCGGAAGACTTGCGGCTAGGTGACTCGGAGACGTCCTGGACAAGCATGTTGAAGATCAGATAATGTGGCGACCGAGGGAATGAATTGATAGTCTGAGGCTAGACCTATGTACTTTGAATTTGCGAACTGATTCTGCTATGTCGTGGGGAGCCAGCGCGATCGGGAGTTGCTCAATTTGCGAACATGCAGTTGTTAGATTATGGGCGGATGTGTCTGTTGTCACGCCCAGGACCCTTCTCAGGACTTGCTAGCCTGTCCCGATCACAAAGAAGAGTACTGCAACGTGATTCATATTCTAGCTTATCCGGGTTACGGGTCCCAATTTCTATAACCAAGGCGAAAGACCTAGCCTGTGACTGATCCCCCATTATCTGGACATCCAGCCTACACGGGGATGTCCCTTCCTAAGAGGTTTGGCGACGCACATCCGCTGCGAAGCCAGAGACGTCCGCAATTGTGTCATGCGCGTGAATGCATTGTGGCGGCCAGATCCGATTCAATCAAGGGAGTCTAGAATTTGTGATATTACGTACAAGTGGTTCATTCAACGTATAGATACACAGGTCGTCCCTCTTCCTACTTATTCTCAGCCCATCTAGCTATGAGCAAACGACGCCTTACAGACGAGGAGCGCGGACCTTTGGCTCCTGATGTAGTGGTCTCTCTTGGCCAGATAAGATACCTGAAGCTCGATGGCTGCAAACGGCGAAGACTGTGTGATCAGGAAGGTCCAGTGGTAAATGAATATCTCCCCCGCAACAACTCGGAATTGGATTGGATTAAGGACGAAGTGAATTCCAATTGGATTTATAGCAAACGTTAGATAATCGCCATTCTCCTACATCAGCGCCTCAGATGCCCATCGCCGTGACCCGCGCGCTTCTGATAGTCGTGTGCATCGCCTTAGGTAGACGTGCGCTTTTGATAGTCGTGTGTATCGCCTTATGTAGACGTGACGGTTCCTAGGAGTAGTAGTGGTACTTAGGCATGGTATAGTCCTAACTAGATAGATTACGTCGTGCCATAACGAGACATTCGTAGTGGACCCAGTTGGAGGATTGATTGTCCTCAGTGTGATCAAACTGTTAGTTCCCAAGAATAGTCAGATCAAGCACCCTAGCCTAGTGGAGAGCACTTGCAGATATAACACCTCCATCGCGAGTGTCTCAACGTTTTCCACGGTGATAGGATCGGTCGCTATTAGTACAAGGAACCCACAAGCAGGCGACAAGGACATGGATCATACAAGCGACAATTTCTATAGAAATTTTGCCATATTGGCACGCATGATGATCTATATACGAGACAAAAGACTGGTACATTTTTAATGCACGCCAGAGGCGCGCCAACCAGGTTTTCTGTATCTGCTATAAGGCAAGCTATGAACTCCGTAAAGAACTTCTCTCCGTGACGTCTGTTCTAGAAATTATATCACCGGCAGACGGACTAGTGTGAAGGTAGAGCTAGCAGCTAAGAGTGACAACACTCTCCACCAAACGGCGTGATCCATCATCTGGAGGACTGGCTGCGTCTTTGCCTTCTTATATTGTAGAATCGCACCCTTCTTCATCAGCTGATTGATACTATGTACGTAGACCGCGAGGGAGGCTGTGTGTGGATGACCTGATGCATGCGTGTAGTTGCTGACCCTTCGGTCATGGCAGGATTGATCACTATCCGTGTTTCATGCCTGTTGGCTCATGAACGCTACTGGATCTTTGTAGCCTCCTGTGATCAGTAAAGTGCTACACGACTCAGTCGCTTCGGCCTTGCGTTGCGTATGAACGGTAAGGCATTGTATACCAATCAGAACAATTACTGACCATTGCAAAATCTCAGAAACGTCCCCAAGAGCATGTGGCATGCTGAGATAGCCATATTGCATGCCCTCATACGTGTGCGGCACAGCGGAGAGTGTTATAGGCAGAAAACGAGGATAATTGAACGTCAGTGCATCCCTACATGTGACCGCTTCAAGCCTGTGTAAGCATTTAGCAGAATTAGGGGCGTGCTTCTAGCCCAAACGTACACGATACCGATATTGTCTCCAGTCGTCACACAGCGGACTGATTGGGCCGTATATGGCAGCGCATCCACAACAGGCAAACAAGATGTCTGTGTAACAGAATGGACTAGTATGGTTGCGAACACGGCTTTGAACATGATCGAGATTTACCCGTGGTCGCTCACGATAAAGGTGGGGAGGTGGATGATGATTCCCACGGTTTGCACCTCGGGGTCTATGGATTCGGGGATCAGCGGTTGGGAGACCTTGTTGATCGGACTTTCGGCCGAGGTTGTTGCCCGTTCGTCACACCGCTTATACGATAGATTACGCTGTATCTAATTAAGTGGTTTATGACGCATACGTCAACGTCGAGATAGTCTTCCCAAGCAGTTGCCTTGGCAGTTTCTCAATAAAATCCCCGTGCGCGTGCGAAGCGTTTGGCACTGTTCATGCAATACCCGGACCAGATTCTCGAGGTTCCCCATACAACGAAGAGTGTAATGCACGGGCTTCGAGGACATCCTAGGACTCATACACGGGTATCGTGGCCAAAGCGCAGGGAGTGTCTGCTTGGCAAACACATTACGCCTCGAATACGAAGCTAACAGACGCTGTGCGCAAAGTAAGCGACCCTACTTCGCCTAACCGTAGAA
>NAJO01000126.1:0-19796 GCA_002077065.1 Cryoendolithus antarcticus | reverse complement strand
TGGCTAGTCTTCTGCGCTGCCGCCTTGACTCTAGCAAGTTCCGTCTCAGTCCTGTATGCTATTCGTATGCGTTCCGGATTCTTTGCATCTATTGTTACTGCAACGCATCTCCATGCCTCTTGCCCTTCAACTGTACGCATTTCCGCCTCAACTGCTTTTCTGATTGCGCCTGGGTTTACCTGGGCCTTCTCCGCTTCCTCCACGCGTGAGGTGTCTACTATACAGTAGAATGTGTCGGTTATGGCAGAGGGTATAGAGTTTGTGGAGATACTGCGAAGATTGCTTGGCTGGCTAGTTGGTGGAGTGCGCGCAACGTCGGCGTACGATATCGCTGGGCTGGTTGTATGCTGTCCGGAGAGGAATTGCTCCTGCATTGCTGCAGTTACCTGTTCACGGACTATTGAGGCCATGCTGTCTTTGAGATTTTGTAACTCGCTTATAATTGCTGCTAGTGCGCTCGCTGTATGTGCTTCTTGCTGTTCTGCCTTTGCTATTCTCTCTTCTGCCTTCACTGCTCTCTCTTCCATGGCAGCTAGTGCCTTCATTATCGCACTAAGGATGGCTACCGGAGCCTCCTTAGCTTGATGTGGACCTTTGCTTAGTGCTTTCTCCCCTCCCATGGTTGCTTGCTCTTTTGCTTTCGTCAACGTGCCCCGATTCAGTCGCTTATAGTCTACCCCTGCTTGGGTAGCGGACCTCCTAGGTCGAATCGCAATTGCGCCAGTATCCTCCCCTTCTGATGCCATTGCAACCCCCCCCCTCTTGGCGGTCGCTTGTAGTCGCGCCACGAGAAGGTCGCTTGTAGTCGCTCGAAAAGGTCGCTTCAAAGCAACTGGCTTATGAAGCGTGCATTGACGAGGGACGTGCAGCGTGTGGGGAAGCCTTCTACTTCGCTAAGACGGGTAGGAGCTGACAAACAGACAGCTGTAAAAGATGCGACTCGTGGTCCTTGGTGGCAGCGGCAGGACTGGTGTCCACGTCGTTGAACAAGCTCTGAAGAGAGGTGAGAAACATCCCAACGTCTAGTGCTCCATGCGGCGCACTTATCCACACCCTATAGGTCACAGTATCACCGCGTTAGTCCGAAATCCTGCCAAGTTGTCTGTTAGAACTGGTCTCAACATCTTCGAAGGTGCGTTGGCCAGGATCTTTGGCTTGATTCTGTAAGGAAATGACCTCTGATTCGAACTAGGCACTCCACTTAACCTCGAAGATGTCTGCAAGACTTTCAAGGCAGGTAGCTGCTATACACGCCCTGAAGCAGTAATCGTTTGTCTCAATCCCAGTCGTGCTTCCGACAGCCCATTCTCCCGCCCCATGGCCCCCCCACGCTTCATGGCCGATAGCGTTGCCAACGCCATCACAGCGATGAGATTACACAACGTCCCCAAAATCGTTGTTATGCAAGCCTTGGGTGTTGGCAACAGTTTTGCTAATCTCCCATGGTGGATGCGCTACGTACGACACTGGACTCACATGAAACATTCCTACAACGACCATGACCTTGTCAACGACGAGGTCAAGCTGGCAGGTGTGAAGTTTGTCTTGCCGCGACCGCCTTGGCTAACAAATGGGGAGGCAGGCCCGGTACGGACCTTTGGGGACATTGGAGATGGTATTGGGACCTTTGCTATGATATCGCGAAAGTCAGTAGCAAACTTCTTATTGGATGCATGTGAGAGGGACGAGTGGGATGCGAGCACCCCAGTCATTACGAGATAATTCACTACTAAGCTCACCATGGAACGGTAGAACGCAGCGGAAAGCTGCCAATGTGGTCACAGAACCACAATTGAGCACAGCTGTTAATAAAAAATCGTGCCAATCTGTGGCCTACCCCTATGAACAGCCTCAACTATGGGACCGGTCCCATGGTTGAGCGATCGCTGATTGGCTGCAGCTGCTAGCGGGGTCCTATAGTTGAACAGACTCTGGTTCCATTGTTGAGCGACCCGCCCTCTTACTTTTCGCTCCTCTACCCTAAAGCCCCCCCCCCCTTACTGCTACTGCGCGTTCGTACACGTTTACTATGTTGCGCAACGCCTATGAAATAGCGTGCTCATATGCCGCGAGCATAGCTGCGCTGTCTATGGCCTTGACAAGCACCTTAAGCGGCATTACAGCATGCCTGCAGCAGAACGGCGAGCGCTACTTGCTACGTACAAGGGTTTCAACGTCCTACTTATAGCAGAGGTCACTCAGCCTGCGCCCTACGGCCCTCCAATTGAGGCGCTAGGGCCAGCGCAGGACGCATTCCTCTGCTGCCACCGCTGCAGCAGCAGCGGCAATAGTAGCAGTAGCAGCAACAAGAGATATAGCGATAGTGCAGTTTGTAGCTTTACTACCATAAGTCTCGCGAAGATGCAGCAGCACGTTAACTAGCAGCAAGGCGTTAAGCTAACGCTCAGGTCTTTCCCTGCAGCCGTCTCGTACAGAGATCACGCAGCCAAGCGGGCAACTTGATTGGTCGAGGGGCTGAGGCAAGCCAAAGTTCTAAGTTCGACGTTCGACGTTCGTAACCTTAACCGAAACACTCGGCAGGGTGGGGGTATTGCTCGCTCCGCTTGCTCGGCTCCTTCATATGTATGACCCAATTGACCTCATCATCCACCACAGCTCTTATCCCTTGCAGACACCAGCTTTCTCAGCATTGAACAACCTCTGCT
Source organism: Cryoendolithus antarcticus (assembly GCA_002077065.1). Taxonomy (NCBI): domain Eukaryota; kingdom Fungi; phylum Ascomycota; class Dothideomycetes; order Cladosporiales; family Cladosporiaceae; genus Cryoendolithus; species Cryoendolithus antarcticus. The sequence continues at coordinate 17,130 of NAJO01000126.1, read as the reverse complement.
AAGTGTTTCAGCATCTGCTAACGCTCACTGCCAATCGTATTGCCAGCGGATGAGAAGGTTCGCTCGCATGCTACGCTGCTTGCTGGCGCTGCAAGATGATCGAAGGCCATAAGGCTTAGGATAGGGTATCGTACAGGGTTGGCCTGCCACCATTCGAAAACGTTTACGCCATGCTGTGCACGCGGCTCAGTAAGGTAGCACTCAAGCTCGTTAAGCAATGGCGTGTCGTCAGGGATGAGGCTCTATCGTTCACACCCAGTAAGCTCTGCATCGTTCTCGCGTATGTGTTCTTGCTGCTCGACGGCAAGGTCAGCATGGCGATGCTCATACTGTAGAAAACACTGCTTCACTGCTTTTTGAGCGTCAACAATCCACGTTGGATGATCAATGCCCCACTGCTTCTCGAACTAGCCGACTTTATGATGAGGATGAAGCATGCTCGCTGCTCTGTAGGCTGGAGTCCCATCACGAAGGTGGTAGTACTTGTTAAGCTTCTTCCAGCCGAGGATGATTGCTGCCTTGAAGTAGGATGGCCCTTGATACTGCTGCTGCTTCTTGTAATCCTCAAGCTTTAACAGTGGTAGATCGAGGGTCGTGAGCGCTTGGTGCAGCGTGCTATGTGTATTACTGCCGTCAGCCTGTACGATTAGCGACTAGTGCTTAAGAGTAGCCTGTCGATCTAGTAGGAGCTTGACTTCGTGCCAGTCGTCGTTTGTAAGGCAGTCATATTCAGTTGGCGCATCGGCATCTTGGCGGAAGTGGTAGGCGTAGAGGTCAATAGCGTCCTTCAATCTGAATCCACGCTCAAGCATGTCGTGTATTGAGTTCCAGCGAATACCGTCATTGGTTACTAGCTCAAAGAGGTAACCAGCATCGCTTATAACTCTAACCCTACGCCGCGTTATTGTGCCATGGGCGCGTGGCAACCGTCACCACGGAAGGAGTAGCTTGCACTTTGTGAGGAGGAAGGAGCGAGCCAGACTGCAGTGAGGACGCTGCTGGCGAGGCGTACACGCCGCTCGTGCGTCTCGCCAGCGCCTTACCTGCTCTCTCGAGACGGCGTTCCCCCGCGTTCGCTGCTATATCAATCCCCCCTGAATCGACCCTCTTCGCGGAGCTGGACGGCGTGCTCCGCTACCTTCACGGCTCGACTCGCTCGACTGCCTCCTACCACAGTCGCCTGCGCCAACCACTTAATCACCCGTAGGAGGTCCGTCGCTTGGGACCCGCCTGCGAGCCACGTCCGTCCATCATGCGTACCCCATGCCGCCATTGCAACTGCGACCACCACGTCCGGCTGCGTACACCGCTGGCGCTGCGAGTAGTCGACGCACCACTCTCCCGGAAGCCTGCATCGATAGCAGCAGTAGCTTCCCTTCTCGAACCGGACTTGCCTCCGGACTGCGATATAGCTTTCCCTGATGGCCTCCTTGAGCTCGGAGTACTCCTCTGTCGTGTGAGCTCCTGCCTCACCCTCGCCGTGTGCGACTCGCCCGCGTAGCCAGCACGACGCGCATCCTCGACCGATCTCGCGGACCGCCTGCTCGACCCGCACGCGCTCGGCCTCCTGCTCCTGTACTCGCTTGCGTACGAGTTGCGGCCCGACAGCGTACCGCTGCGCTTGCTCCTCCGCTCTCCCAGCTCTTGCCTGATCGTGTCCCGCATCCTTATCTACCGCCTGTTCACATTGTACTACCCCCGGTCCTTTGCTTTGTTGCGCGTGCAACTGGCATAGGTCGCAGCGCACCCGGCCCTCGCCCTCCTCGCACCCGCTCTCGTGCCCGTCCATTGTGGGCGTAAGTCGCCGCCGCCGACACCCTTGTTCTATCATATACAGTCGAAAGGCCTCTCACTTCCACTCCTGCTCCTGCGCGATTTCCGACTCTAGCCAGCGCGCCTCCGCCTCAGTCAGTAAGACCACGCTCCGCGCTATTGTAACGCCTGCGCGGCCGGCCCGACCGACCTCTTGCACAAAGTCGGTTAGTCCATGCGATCGACCTGAGTGGACGACAAGCTCCACTCCGGCTACGTCGATCCCTGTGCCGAGCGCGCTCGCTGCGATCGTGTTACTGTTGTGAGATGTACGTGCAAGTTCATCCAGCGCAGATCAGGGCTCGTCCATGTCATGGAAATGCCTGGGCCCAATGGAGGCCACCCTTGGCGATCAACGAGGGCCTTGACGCTCATGTGCGACATTCCCTGGCCATCCTGCGTAGGATTCTGGAACGACTCTATCATGACATTCGCGTACATATTCTGTCAGGTTCATCTCCTCGACCACGCGGCTTGGATTCGACGACAGGGTTCTCATAGTTAGTGGATACTACAGTTGGTTGCGGCTCCGCAAGCACTACAGGATTTTTCGATCCGGAGTCCACGACGTGATGGCAAGTGTGAGTTCACAAAAACACCCCGTCCTCATGGATAGAAACCCTCGTCTCCCTCGTAAACACCCCGACAAACCCAAACTCCATGTCTGCGACCCTTGGGTACTATGAACCCACTCGTAATGCACGTCAAAAGGGTTTCCCTATGCAAAGCGACTGCCACTTCTCCAGAATTGCGCCAGGACTACGCATCCTTACTGACGAGTATGCTCTCATGCCCAAAAACGAAATCGAGGTCGAATGGCGTTCGGAATCGAACCATTGCCGTCCCGTTGCCCTTGTTAAGACCTGCCAGGCCATCCGTTAAGAGGCTAGCCCGATCTTCCACGAGTTCAATACGTTCCATGCCATGAGTTATGAAGAGTAAGATGGAGATATCTCCGCTGTGTAGCAAGCCTAAAGCGCGAGTTCAACTATCATCGTCAATCAATGTCATGCCTGCCATGATGCCGGTCACTTCAGCCAACCCTGAAAGCATAGGCACCACAAGACCTGTTGACGGAAAAAGGTCACCGTTCAGGGCAGGACGCTTACCTTTTGCAAACTCTTTCATCCGAATTTGATTGTTTGTGTAAATATACTCCTCCACCCAGTCCGATATGAATATCTCTGCTTGCTGTTGGGTTCGGAAGTGTTGGTGACAGGCATGAGGATGCTTATCAACCGTTGGTCGAGCGCCTTCTCTGTTTCGATCCATCATTAGCTGAATTGCCAAGACGTACAGAGGCATGATCCTAACGTACTCATAGTAGCGGTAGACGCCGGGAGCGTTGCCATGAGCCACAGCGTAAAAAGCCGCATCTCCACGTTCTGGAGTTGTGTTCTCGTTCTCAGATCCGATGTCTTGAGCGTAATCAATAATGCCTTTCGTGTGCACATAACCTTACGTATCTTGAAGCTTGACGAAAGGCTTTTGTTCTGTCTTTGAAAAACTAGTCACTCGAAGACGAGCTCTTGCCCTGTGCTGATATGTGAGAGATAATTCTGTATCGCAGAGTAGTAAATGTTACCAGGACGAAATTATAGTCTGCTGTTTCATCTGACGACCATGGAGCACAGCGTAATACTCCTTGTTCTTGCATCGAGGCATTTCTAGGGGTCAATGTTTTGATGGCAAAGTTGGAAGTGTATACGGAGCAGGACACGTGAATAATACGTAGTGGCAGCCACTTGAAGTTGTTGGAATTGTAGACCAGAGCATGAAGCTGACATGGGTTGAAAATATCCGGACCGTCACCGTGGACGATAGAGCTTTCCAAGAAAATGACACATGTCTCTCAAGGTACATCATCATCAGGGACCGAATTGAGAGGCCCACCTTGAGTCGAGACCCCGTGACCAACGTGGTCGATGCGGAGTGCTGTGTCTAGTGTGGTGGCCTTCATTTCTGGCTGCGCCACGTACATACCGCATGTGCGCAGGCGCCTTGTGCAGCTTCCTGCACTCTATTCGCACGCTGCACCACCCAAATACGCTTAGTCGGAAGTTGACAGTGGGTAGGAAGTACCGTCATTTGAGTCGTAGAGCTTCTCGAGTATAGACAATCAAGATGGTGTGTGCATCACCTACTGCTTATATGATCATAAGCCTATGACGAGAAGATGTGACTGCAGCACTCTAAATCTTCGTGAACATGTTAACGCTTCACTATCAGGCCTGCCATCGATGCTGGAGAGTAGAGGGCGCGTGCACACGGGTAGGGCGTTTCAAATGAATGGTCTGTGCGTACCGCCCACGTGCTCTGCCCAGACTTGGTGCTACTCCGACTTTCACCGCCAGCCAAACCCCCAATCCGCATGAGAGCCTCGCACAGATATATACTTCTACGTGTACCCGCTCCGTTCGTAATTCTATGACCCACGCCGGCCGGAGTTTAAGTCCGCAAAAGCTAGGTCTACATCGACGGGGTTGAACGGCAACCTTCGATGCTGAAGGACCGGTGTAGGTCAGTCACGGATCAACGAGCTTCCTCTGACTGGCATCTTAAAGGAAGGACACGGAGAAGGGACCAAGACCAGTCAATAAGAGAGCCTTCACGTTGGAGTACACGTCTGCGCATGGCAGAAGATCGTTATCTGCAAAGCGCTATTGAGGTCAGTTGGATAGAACCACAATTGATTTCCCTCCTCGAAGGCCGTGACTTCCTTGGCAGACACGTCCCTGGGATCTGCTGCACTGAAGCGCTGACCCAGTTCGACCGTCTGCAGGAACGATCTAGTCTCCCTCAAGCGCAGACTCGAAAACGGAAGAGAACACCAGAGGCTGAAGATCTACCTGCACAATCAACAGCCGTGTCCCGCCTGAAGCGACGACAAACGTGTCCCTCACGCGCTGCTGTCTACTTCACATCTGGTAAGGAGCAGTCAAGGAGTGCGGGGGTAGGCAAGGGCAACCCGATCGACTATTGGAGAAGAGAAGGGAGGTGGCCGAAGGAATATTTTGAGGGACAGAGCATTATGAGTCATCTACTTGCGCGGAAGAAGTCATCGTCCTCTCTTCGGCGCAAACAGTCGGAAGGTGGCTCGGTGGCATCCAGCGGCACCACTCCCAGCGATCAGCAGTCGAGGGAGGTCAAAAGTGCTCCTTATAAAGATCAACGCTATGAAACTCTTTTGGAGACCAAGGGCAGCTTCATGGGCAGACATGAAGCGGGTGTTGGGGATGTGAGTAAGAGCTTTCACCGAAAACTGTTGGACACGGAGCAGACCTTGCCTGACAATTCCTTGTTTCGCGACGACCTGTTCGACAAGGCTTGTCAGAACCTTCAGAACAAGAATGAGGCGAAGATTGTACAAGACATCAGTCGGTTGATTGTGCCGTCTGCGGAGCACTTGGCCCTCTTTGGAGCTAAAGATCTGGACATTCTGGTTGAGAGTGTCAACGAGGGGTGGAACAACTCTATACCTCTGATCAAGACTCGTCCTCAGCCTGATTACTCGGCAGGGTTCCGGCGATCCGCATTCACAAGCGAGCAGCTCCAGCAGCTGCAGCCCTTTATCGGCGACTTGACGGACACGTCGTACTTCATGGCCACATACTATATGTACTTCCCATTCCTGACCTGCGAGGTCAAGTGTGGAGCTGCCGCACTAGATGTCGCAGACCGCCAGAACGCTCACAGCATGACTCTTGCTGTTAGAGGTGTTGTTGAGCTTTTCAGGCTAGCCAAGCGCGAGAAGGAAGTCGATCGAGAGATACTTGCGTTTTCGATCTCGCACGACCATAGCACGGTCAGGATCTACGGCCACTATCCTGTGATCGAGGGAAAAACCATTGCCTTTTACCGGCACCCTATTCGCAAGTTTGACTTTACGGAGCAAGATGGGAAAGAGAAGTGGACGGCATACAAGTTTATCAGGAACGTCTATGACGTCTGGACGACAATGCACTTCGCAAGGATATGTTCGGTCATCGACGAGTTGCCTCCGGACCTCACCTTTGAAGTCTCAGAACGATCCAGTTCGCGCGTCTCGGAGGCGACCGGACTTTCGCAAGGAGTGGAAAGTCTTTTCACTGATCCATCGCATGTCGATACACAATTCATTAGAACAGAAGGCAGCGGACATGGCAGCCTCCCTGGTCTACAAGATGTCACGCCAAATTCATCGCTCTCCCCTGGGACCGGACGCGGCACGTCAAAGGGGTCAAAGAAAAGGCGAACTGTGACATAACACTGTCCGAAGAGAAAGGAGGCACACATACCACTTCGTTGAATAAACTAGCTAACAATTAGACTCGCTAGATTATATGGATCTTGATCTCGCCTATTCGGCCGCGCGCTGTTGTCCGGCATGTCGCATCCAGCTCCGAGAAGGCACGACACAAGAACCTTGTCAATGTCAACCACATGATCGATCACTTCAATCAGGTGGCGGCTTGGGTTTCAAACTACGTCTTATTCCGCGTTGAGCCGAAGCACAGGGCACTCATGCTAGGAGAGTTCATACGCTGGCACGAGCTCAACAATCACAATTTCCTCGGTGCGGTCATCGCGGGCATCAAGTCCTCCGCTGTTGGGCGGCTGCAGGCCATGCGGAACCTGCTACCTCCCGATGTGGGCAAAGACTGGCTCAAGCTGGAGATCCTGATGAGCTCTTCGCGCTCACATCCCGCGTACCGGCTAGCTTGGGAGAACACAGACGGCGAAGCGGATACCGTACTTGCCTCTACATCTGCGAGACCTGGCGTCCGCTGAGCAAGGGAATGCCACTTTCATCGGCGCAGAGCGAGATGCCCCGAGTTAACTGGAGAAAATTCGAGATCCTGGGGGAGATGGTGGTGAGCACGTAGCGCGTACAGGATATGCCGTACAGAGGCCTCGTCGATGGTAAGGGTGAGCCGACTATCAAGGAGCTGCTGCTGGAAGGCATGCCGGAGAAGGATGAGGACGTACGCCGACCTTTCTGCTGTGACTGCGTAGCAGTACTGACTTCGTGGTATACTGCAGGCGCTCTTCACTCGAAGCCAGCAGGTCGAGCCATCGGCAGACACCGGTGGTACTTCGGAGAAATCCAAGGAGTTCTTCAAGCGATGAGCGTCCATGGCCCAGGACTCATGACGTATGATGGTATAACCCTGATCGTGGAGGCTTGGATAGATGGGCTAGCATGGCGTTACAGTCATTGGCTAGAAGTTCACAGCTTGTCTATAGATGACCTTCAGGCCTCACGGTGCAAGAGGAGGACCCACAGCCTGGGCGTGGGGTAGTAAGTACTCTCCCTGGTACGACATCAGAATTGGATCAGGTCCTGACACTGCTGCTTTCGCCGCTGGATGCGCCTGTGGTCCTTGACAAGTTCTGTTTCGATGCTGGAAAGTTGGAGCATGGTTCGGCAAAGACATAAAGTGTCCATAGTGATCTGCGAGCTGGCCAGTAGCAGAGGAGACTACTGTCAGCAGACCATGAAGCTTTTAAGAGATCTTGCGGTCTGGCTCTGAAAGTTTGTCCGGGAGATGGGAGAATAGGTCAAAAAGATGGATGTGGAAAAGAAAGTGGAGGAAGATCAACTTGAAGAGAAGCGGCTATGTGCGTGGGTTGGAACAATGGAGTGTATGAAGCAGTTGCTGTTCGATCATGGTTTCCGAGGCGATGTTGCTCGCTGTTGCTGTCTCTATTGTAGACCAGCGCGTCCTCGACTACAGTATCCAGCAGACAGTTCGCCGTATCTTGACGATGATCGCTAGAGTGGATTCGGGATTCTTGTCTTGGAAAGAACGCTAGCGAATCGTCGCTGGGACACAATGAGCTTTGTCGCAAGGCTGAGCAAGGCTAACGAAGTGCCATCGGTTCGGAGAGCTTTGCGAGCCGTCTGCATTCTCTACTGAGTGTAAGTACGGTGATTCGCTCGTGCTGGAGTGTTGACGGCTCCTCAACGTGCGAAAGACTGCTGGGTATTGTGAAAGGCAGTGCAGCTGCGTTAGCTTCATCGCTGAGTCTGGAATGCTGCAAGAATCCTTAGATGCTTATAGAGCCAGTCTTTTCGAGAAGTTGAGCCTGCTTGTGTCTGCAGCGCGAGAAGGTACAAACGCCGTGAACTCGACCGGTTTCTTGGGACACGCCTATCTCGAATGACGTTCCTATGCGGCGGGGAGGACGTTCCGACCCGACAATCTACACCTTCAGCGCGAGGAAGATGTGTGGACCACTTTTCAAGGGAACAACGAGTCCATCACCAGCAAGCACGGCCAACTCTGCATCGCAGCCGCACAGTCCTCTCTCTTCCATTCAACCTTCACCACCATCGACTCGCTTGGACGTCTCGAGATGCCACGACCAACGTGATTGATATCAGCGTCGGACGCACGTCAAGAAGATCCAAAACCTATGATCACCTTCCCCAACGCACCACAACTAGGAAGACCCTCCACGCATCCGAAGCCTCCCGCACACTTGCCCCGGATGGGAAGCTATCTTCACCTCATTTGACCCATCGACAGGTGTTGATGCTAGTGATGACTCGAGCGACGCGGCATGCTTGCTTATGATCGCTGCTAAGCAGGATCTATTCGCAGCCTTACCACCCGAGGTCGCCCTCCCATCAACGCCAATTTCGGGAAACGTCGTCGAGGAGCCCTCATATCTCACCGTTATGTCGTCTTCATGGAGCAGTGACAAGATGGAAGCCGCGGAACACTCGTCCGTCACGACTCCACCAAGGCAGGCCACTCGTCCGTGCCTTGAAGCGCTGCTTTCCGCCCATTTCCCCGACAACCGTGTTGCAGCCTCGTGGATCACCCAGAGTTGAGCCATCGAATGTCTCAGATCTTGACCCTTCCGTACGCCTGAAGCACCGCGGATTATCGGCCCTCTGGTCTCGTCTCAGCATGTTCGGCAGACCAGCCAGACGTCGAGCGCAAGAAGAATGCTTCTGCATGCAAGAGCCTGCGAGCAGCTTCAAACAGGGACACCCCATAGTGCCACAGCTTTCGTCCAAGCGCTCGACAATCCAGAGCCGTTAGTCTTGGCCATTCGCGACGGCGAGGATAGTTTGGTAATCTATGGTCATCAGCTATGCTCCCTCAACCACAAGATTAGCATTTAATGTCTTTCGCGACAATTCTTTTCTTACCTTTCGATTTCCTGTTCAATAAATGTTGTTAGCAACGATAAGGTTAGCGTTCAGTCTTGGTAGATTGGCTAATGTATTGATATATGTACTGTCGTCTTCGCAATCTGATGCGCATCTAACCAGGATTACACACCATCACGAACGTTAGGATAACTACCAGAGCAGTCAAGAATGCTTGCATTACCAGATATCATACCAAGAGCCCCAAGCCTCGGTCCTTCAAGGACAGCACAAAATTGAGTGGCACACCTATAGAAAGCGAGGACGGTACTCCATGGATGGTCAGTTTGATGGATTCCGTCTTCGTGACTGTATTCATCTTGTCGCTTTTTTGAGATGTTGGTGCCGCAACACATAAGCCAAGGACCACTTCCAAAGTCTCATGGAACTCTTTCCGAAATGCTAGAGATGTGGGCGTCCAATGATGCCTCACACACTCCCTTGTCCCTGCGAATCGCAACCTGGCTAACTTACTCATCTCTCACGCTGCGGCAGGCCGATTTGGAAACCCTGGTCTACTGGCGCAAGCTGTGCAGGACATACTACTATGTGGTTGCAGCAGATACACAGAACTGCCTAGCCTGGACGCTGATTGAAGCTTTACTCTTGCTGAGAGTCTGGTCATAACGCTAAGCAATGCACTCTTCATGTTCTACTTCCGGCTCAACGATTGTCGGCAAAGGTTGCCGATCTCTCGCACTACCACCGCAGTCGCACGACGGAACCAGATCAAGAAGAGTTCTAAACGCTCATTTCATCATTGCACGGGCAGATAGAGGCCTTGTGGAGAGATCGTCCGATACTGATATGCTGTTCTGCGAGCGAACTCTAAGCTCAAGTCGCTCCCAATATCTCAGAACCTCTCATTTTGGTGAGCACTCTGTTCCCTGACTTACCTCACCGAACTAATCGAGATCGGCCGGAACCTCTTCGACCGCCGATGTGCGTCCACCGAAGCACAGGCTTACATGGCGCAGGCCCTCGAAATCATAGATACTCCAAAGAACGGGGCTTAATTCCAGCCAGCATACCTGCGAACAATTTTCTTGTATGCGATAGAAAGCTTCGAGGCAGTGGACACCAATTGGCAGTATGTTTCGGCCAGGGTGGTCGCTTGTGTGTTCCTATCACCGCTGACCGGAGTGGAACGCTGTCCCGTCCGAGACTTTGGGTATATTTGCATGTTGTCCTTTCTCGATCTTGGAAGTCGCTTCGTTCACGCTGTTCAGATGTCCTTCGGTGCAACGCATGTCTACAATGCAAACTTCAGCAAACATCAATGTCTGTGAACACTGTGTCTGTTCCGATCATCTCCCCATCCATAATCCCATACACGTAGCACTCGCCGACGATCTTGTACGCACCACCCTCACTACCAGGACGCAGCAGCATCGGCGACTCTGCGCCCACGATGATAGCCACGATGTCTCCGATCTCGACATCCGCAGGCATCAGACCAACAAGACCTTGCGAAGTTCCCGCCAGGCGTCGTCCACGCAATCGCCCGATTGCGATGACGTACAAATTCAAAGCGGACTTGCCAGGACCCCGATCCCACACCGTATGCGCAGCCTCGCCTAACTTCATGGCCTCCCAACCCGCTTTAGCTGCGCCTGTTGCTCTAATCCGCATGCCAATCTCGTTCGTGGACTGGTCTGCAACAGGAATGCGCCAAGCCCCCTCTTGCCACTGCTCACGGGACATTCCAGAGAGCATAGGAGGGACATTAGGCTGCGTAGCCATGGTGGTTTCCACTTCCGCGAGAAACCTTTCCGCGTTTTCCCAAGAAAAGTCAGGATCTGCTCGGTTGTAGTTAGTGGCCTGCCAACAATCACCATACCACGTCACCGTGTCCAGCAGCAATCCTCTGAACTGAATGGTGTCGTAGCCTATCGGTCGAGCGTGACCGCTGTGTGATCCAGACGGCTTGAAGAGACCCTTTGTCATGTTAGGAGCGCGGGTACGGCCTCTCCAGTTCGGGATCCACGATGGCATAGCATGACGGAATCGTGTATAAGACGATAACGATATCTGGCCACACGAAAGTAACCAGCGTGCAACGCCAGTGTATAGCTCCTCGTCGGACACCTCGTAGTCGATCGCGAAACCAAGTTCCACGCCCGGGCCCAGCAGACCAAGCAAGCCGAATACTCTATCTTTAGGATTCTGGACCCCCAGTATTCGTTCGCTCAAGGAGAATACATAGGCGCTCCTGGGGTGTCACGTCGGCCTTGATTTGCCACGACTCATAAAGATTCCGCGCTTCTACGAGATTGCCAGCACGGTCTGCGATGACCGTGTTGTTATGGAGATGCTCAAGTCTCGAAATCGGGTGGCCGTCTTGGTTCGTGTCTACCTCGTAGTCTGCACCAGCTCGCACGGGTTCGAAGAAATCGGCGTCTCTCGCCGACTCCATCAAGCTCTTTTGCAGCATGGGCAATAGAAGATAGCCAGCATTGAATTGGTCGCCATCTATGATATTCCTTCCACATCGAACTTCAATCTTCGTTGCGAGAGCGTATTCTTGCAAGACCCATAGTCGAGACCAATATGGTCTTTCGAATAGTTCCCGTACGGCCTTGAATGGGTACAACCAGCCAATCTCGTCGATCATACTTCGCAAGCCCTGAAACTCGGGGTCCCGATTCTGGAACCCGTTATTCAACGCCAACGCCGTATGGTCAAGCAGACCGAGCTCCCGGGCCTCGCTCCCCGTCCTCAGCGGGACTTTCATGGCCATATCGCTGCCATCCGCCTCAGGCCCGAGCCAGACAACCGTACTTTGCGCTCTGCTATATATGTCGTGCATGCGTCTGATCTGATGCGCCTTCTCGATGTTGTCCACCTGATTGATGCTGAGCGCATCCGCCCAGACCGTCACGACGTAAGCCGAGCTCTGGAGATGCCTCATTGCGGACTCAAGATTGGCTGTCACTGAGGTGACAATATCATTGACGTATATGTCCGCGCGAACTGTTTCATCCCCCCAAGTATATGAGAGAGCATGGAAGTCTGGCCCGGTGTCCAGGTCTGCGCAGCGTAAGTGACAGCGGACTTTGTCATCTCGCGGTGCTGATGGGAGAATGTCAAGAAGTCGTATCTGATTGCGATCTGAGTCTAGCGGTATATCAGCATAGATAGACATCGCAGGCGCTCTGTGTCGGCCATTCGGCAGTGGTAGGTTGGATGAAACAGATAGAGCCTTGCAGTGTCTGGCGTATAGCGTGATGCGGCTGCCAGGAGACTTGCAGCACAATTCCTGCTTTGTACCTCCCCGCTGTCTCAACAATGGCCTCCGTGGGTTGGTATACAAGCGGAGGAGCTGCATGGTGGTGCCAGCCTTATGTTGAAAAGGGTTAACTGCCAGCCACCGAGATATGTACAGGCACAGTTACCACCCTAAGTTACTTATCGCTATATAAGACTGCCTTACCCTTGAGTTAAGAGTTAAAAAAATTAAATAACTCTATACTAAATATATAGACTACTTTTTATAAGGTTATAAGCCTAAAGGAGCGTAAATAAATTTAAAGCTAAGTCTACTATCACTCTAGATAGCGAATTATTAGACTCTACTAACTAAGTCGCCTCTACTAGATTACCTATGTTTTCTTTATAGTCTTAATATCTTAGAGGTACTTACTTCCTCTTTAGAGTCTTTATAAGTATACTAAACTACCTCTATTAGTAGCGTATACTTATCGTCTCCTTTCCTTTCTTATATAGTCTAGAGTTATAGGTATTACCTAACCCTATGTTATTAGCGTAGTTTAACAATAATACTAAACCTCGTTACTTCTATATAGACCTTAATAATATAATAACTTTATTATATATTACTTAGTAAGTTCTAGTACTAGGCGGAAAATGTTATTCGCTTACTACTAAGTAGCTTACGAGGTAGATAGATGTTACGAACATCGTGCCCCTACGAATAGACAATGATTTCCATTGGACGAGACAACTATAGAAGCTAGTAGCGAGACTAAGCCATGCATGCTTAGTAGATCAGAATTAGTCGCTTAGTAATTAGTGGATCAGGATTAGTCGCTTAGTGATTAGTAAGCAACGCTTACTTGGATTAGGGTAAGTAATATGTTACGACAGAGTCGTAAGTGACAAGGGTCAGAGTATTCTTTAGAGAGTGAAGTCGAGCTGGAGTACAGAGGGCTAGGCGAGGGATGCTAACAGAATGCACAAGTGGCCTGGGAGAATGATTCCAATCAGTCACTATGAACAATGAGTTGAACACGAGAGATGCAGAAGGCACTCTCGCTCGCTATATACCTATAAGAGTCGTCCATGATCAAGTGTGATCAGTGTAAGACAGAGCAGGAGAGCAACAGAGCGCTCTGTCTGCTCTGTTGGCCTGTTGCTCTCCCATGTTCTGTTGCCAAGGACAGAGCGACGGAGCAGCGACCTGGTCTGCGTGCTCTGTTGATCTGTTGCCAAGGCTGTGTCACGTGATGTAGCCGTGCGACAAGGTGCGCCCTGAGGCGTGTCCTTCGTCCCGCGGAACGTGACCGTAACACCATCCCCACCTTAGCTAGCGTCTCGCCGGATGCTTTATAAGGTTCCGCGTGGCCCCACATCACATCATCAGAGATGTCTCGCACTTCTTCCTCGTCTCGCCTGGCCGAGACCAACAATCGCTCAAGCAGTAAGATATCGACCGACCGCCGACATCGCCTTGCAGAGGACGTGGAATATTCTGGAATCGAAATGGCGCCGTGTACTGGGTGCCGGAACGCCTTGGTGAAGCCTGGAGAGGAGCGTCCGAAGTGTGTGGTGAGCCCGGTGTCGGGAAAGTGCTCTGAGTGCCATCGCAAGAATCGGAAGTCTTGTGATGTGTCGCTCACGAGCGTGCAATGGATCAAGCTGCGCGATGGTCGCGAGAAACTTGAGAAAGAGATTGAGGAGCTCGAGGTCGAGGAGATAGGCATCCTGCAGAGGATGTCTCAGGACCAAAAACAGCTCGTCGATCGTCGGATGAAGAAGGTTCGCCTTCGGAAACAGCTACGCCTGGCGGCGCGCCGGACGGAGACTGCTGTGGCGGAGGAGTTGGATCGTCTTGAGGCGGAAGATCCGCCAGTGGATGAAGTGGAGGAAGAGCCCTTGGATGTCGGTGTGGAAGTGCCCGAACATCCTTTTGCCTTCCACGGAATCCTCGAGATGCCCGTGGGTGACTGGAGCGTGTTCGACAACATTGACTTCTCGGAGCTTGACGTGGGGAGCATGCTGGTCCCCGTGAGTGGAGGCTGAAGGTCTGTTAGGATGCTCGCGATCGCCCTGCCTTACTGACGTATCGCAGGAACTTTGCTCTGGTTGATATGTCTGGTCCCGGTTCTCTGGTGTGGTACTGTCGGAGGGCAATCCAGCAGTTGGCAAGGTTGCCCGCTGGTTCCCAAGTGTTCTCCGAGTCGGGGTAGCCTTTCCATTTGACAAGGTACTTGTCGTCCTTCCAGTCGAGGATGCGGTCGACTTCGAAGGTGTCGGTCTCCTCAGGTTGGAAGTGGAAGGTGGTCTGTATCGGTGTAGAGAGGTCCGCTGGCTCAAGGAGCGAAACATGGAAGACGGGGTGTATGTGAGCGTCGTCCGGGAGCTCGAGTCGGTAGTTCTGCGGTCCTCGTTGTTCGACAATCAAGAATGGTCCGACCTTGACGTGGTCAAGCTTCTTGGTCATTCGTCTCGTTTTCATGTTCCTAGTAAGGAGGTACACTTTATCCCCCTTTTTAAGCTGAGGTGCATTCTTGCGTTTGCCTTGCAGCTGTCGTGCAACGCGGGTTTGCGTGTTTGTAACGCGTTCGCGTAGTGTTTGGTGTAACGTCTTCATGTCGTTGACCGCAACGATCGCCTTTTCCGCCTGCGGATTGGGGCGTGGGTCCATGAAGAGGTTCGGGTTCTTGCCGAAGTTGGCAAAGAACGGTGAGACTTTAGTTGTTTCTGACACGTTGTTGTTGAGTGCGAGCTGTGCTATGGGCAGCAGCGAAGCCCAGTTATCCTGTGTGTGATTGACGTAGTGCCGGAGGTACACTTCCAGTGATTGGTTCGCGCGTTCCGTTTGCCCATCCGTCTGCGGATGGTATGCCGTTGATAGCTTGTGTTTTATGCCGAGAGAGGCGACAAGGGTCTTCCAGAAGTTGCTGGTGAAGAGCTTGTCCCTGTCTGTGACGAATACGCATGGGATGCCGTGATATCGTACGAGTCGGTCCAATACCAAGTGTGCGAGTCGTTCCGCGTCGATGGTCTCGGAGCAAGGCACAAAGTGTGTGTACTTGCTGAGTCTGTCGACCATGACCAGTATCGAGTCGTATACGAGCCCTGTGGAGGGGTCGATCGAGTTTGGTAGCTTGGTGATGAAGTCCATTGTGACTTCTTCCCATGGTTGTACTGGTGGTGTGGTGAACTGTATGTGGCCGTATTTTGCGTGTCGCTCTGCCTTGTTGCGTTGGCAATCAGTGCACCGCTTGATGTAGCCGGTGACATGTTGGCGCATGTTGGCGAAGACGAAGGCCCGTTTGATCAGTTCCATAGTCCTGGCGATTCCTGGGTGTCCTTTCGTGGTGTCGTCGTGATGTCGTCTGATCACGTTGTCGATTTCGTGTCCTGGTACTTCGAGTTTCCCTTGTGATATGGGGAACTCCTCGTTCGTGTCCTGAAGGATGCGGAGGGCAGCGTTGAACTCCTTGACGTTAGCACTGAGCGTGCCATCGCGATTCGTCTTGAGTATGCTGTGCTCAACCGGCTCTTTTCCTTCCATGTAGTCGCTGCGTCTGCTGAGTGCATCGGCTCGGCCGTTGTCGCGTCCTGGTGTATAGCGGATCTCGAACTTGTGTTGTCCTAGGAGCTCTGACCATCGAACCTGTCTACGCGTCAACTGCTTAGTAGTAGTGAAGTGTGTGAGGTTTTTGTGGTCGGAGAGGATGATCAGTCCACTGGCTCCTTCCGCGTATACTCGCCAGTGTTGCAGCGCGGCAACAATTGCAAGCAACTCTTTGTCGTGGATGTCGTAATTCTGTTCCGCGGGAGACATCTTGCGTGAGTAGTATGCTACGGGGTGCCGCTGCCCTTCATGTTCTTGGGTCAGGCACGCTCCGATAGCCATGTCGGAGGCGTCGGTCTCGATCCAGACCGTCTTGTCTGGGTCGAACGTTCGCAGCGTTGGTGCTGTCATGCACTGTTGTTTGATCGTATCGAACGCTCTCTGTTGTGGTTCTTTCCATGTGAATGGTTTGTCCTTCTTCGTGAGTTCGGTCATGGGCTGTGCGATCTTGGAGTAGTCCTTGATAAACTTTCGGTTGTAGTTGGCAAGTCCAAGGAACGATTGTATGTCTTTAACGCACGCTGGTGTCGGCCATTCGCGGATGGAGGTTGTCTTTTCTGGGTCGATCTTGATGCCGTCTGTTCCGATGATGAAGCCTAGGAACTTGACGCTCTTCTTGTGGAATTCGCACTTTTCTGGTGCCGTCTTGAAGCTAGTGGTGCTGAGTCGTTCGAAGACTGCTTGCACGTCACGTGTGTGCTGCTGGAGGGATCCCTTCGTGAAGACAAGGATGTCATCCATGTAAGCAAAGACGGTGACGTCGAGCAAGTCTCGAAGGACGTTGTTGACAAGCGCCTGGCAGGATGCCGGGGCGTTAGTCAGTCCCATTGGCATGACCAGGAATTCGTAGAGTCCGTATCGGGTGCGGAATGCGGTTTTCCATTCTTCGCCTTCAGCCATTCGTATGCTGTAAAAGGCGTCTCGTAGATCGATCTTCGTGAACCAGTTTGCTCCGATGAGTCTGTCCTGAGACTCTTCGATGCTGGGTAGGGGGTATCGGTTCTTGATGGTGATGTCGTTCAGCTTCCGATAGTCCTGGACCAGTCTTAGTTTCCCGTTGGGCTTTGGAACGAACATGGTTGGTGCTCCGGCAGGGGATCTGGATTTGCGTATCCAGCCCTTGCCTTCCATCTTCTTCAACCATTCATCCATGCTCTGGAGTTCCTTTCCAGATTGCTGATAGAGAGGTCCCCATGGTGGCTCCTTGCCTGGTTGCAAGTCTATCCTGTGGTCCCATGGTTGATGCGTAGGTAGAGCGTCTGCTCCTTCCTCTTCCTGGAAGAGTCGCTGCCACTTGCGATATTCCTCAGGGATCTCTGGCGGTGCGTGAGTTCCACCCTTACTCCTAGTC
>NAJO01000125.1:0-20009 GCA_002077065.1 Cryoendolithus antarcticus | reverse complement strand
TAGGTCCGCTAGTATACTCCCGTCGCCGCCCCTACTCTACGGCGGCGTTACGCCTACGTAGCGCGGTAGGAAATTAATAACTTCCTACCTACTTACTTCTTACCGTCTTACCCGCTTCGCTCTCGTTAACTTCGTGCTCCTAGCCTACGCCTCCTATACGCTAATTATCTCCTTAGCTCCCTTATAGTGCTCTTTTAGCTCCTAACTAGTATATTCTTCTAGCTATCCTTTCTACTAGACTAAATACTATTACTTGCCCTTCTACTTCTTAGAGCCTTAGATTACCTTAACTTCCTACTCGTTATTATGCTCTACTAGAGGTATAGGCTTAGTAAGCTCCTCGCCTACTCGCTACCTCTATAGCTTAAGTAACGATATATAAAAGACATTATAAATAATATACGACGTCGGAAGTAATAGGCGATAAGCTTACGGCCCGACTACGTTACGGATCCGAAACGGCCCGACGTACTTAGCGCTAAGCTTCTTCTTTTCGCCTTATAGCCGTAGATTCTTTATTAATAATAGCACCTTATTACCGACTTTAAACGTTATCGGCTTCTAGCGCTTGTTTTAGTACATCTTCTACGACTCCTAGGCTATACGCTAGCGCTCTATAAGCGCCGCGTATACGCTTCGCATACTTCTTACACGCTTAGCCGCTACTAGTACCTTCTCCTCCCGAGATTCGTCTCGAATCGGGTCTCGAATCTCTAGATACTAACTATATAATAGCTCGAAGGGACTTATACGAGTCGCCTAGTATACGCTATTATTAACCGCGAATTTAGCTTACTATAGCTTTAAAGACCATTAATCTTGTTCTTTAGAAGAATAATACCGTAAGTACTATTCTAGTGTTTAATTTATTCTTTCTATTTGTCTATCTATCTACGGATAAAACGCTATGCTTAGCTTATGCTTTATATACGCTTCGAATGCAAAGTCGCTCTAGTACTAGCTAGTAAAGATCGAACCTCGATTAGTAAGCAAACCTACTAGCACACTATATTAGCGAACAATACGCTCTATAAGGATCCGCGTAAGCTCTACGCTTATATAGCGCTTAGTTGTCGCTACGTATAGATTTATCTTCGTATACCTATCGACGATTACTAGGATAGTATTATAATTCTAGCTATTATGCACGCTTAGAGGTAGATTAGTAATTATGTCTATAGTTAACTCTTACTACGGCCTACCTAGTATACGTAGCGCCTACGCGTCGCCGTAGGGCCGATAGCGCCTCGTCTTTATATACTCGTAATTCGAATAGGTAGCTATACGCTCTTCGATATCTCTAGTAAGTAAAGGCTACTAATACTTACGCCGTAGTAGCTTCTCTATCTTATCGCGACCGAAGTAGCCTACTAATTTATTATTATAATAAATGCGTATAAGTTTAGTACGCGTAGCGCTATCTCTAGGTACGTATAACGCGTTATTATAATACTAAAGTCTATTAGCCTTATACTACGTATACTCCTCGCTAGCGAGGCGCTCGCGAAGCGTAGGTAACTCGCTATCGCTTTTTTGCAATACGCTAATTAAGCTAGCTAAGTCGTCTACTAGACCCCTAAAAGGATCTTCGCTTCTAGCTACCGTATTTACTACCGCTCGGATTATAACTACGTAAGGCGCGTCGGTTACGGTTCGTAAGTAGTTCTCTTACTATCCTACTCGGACTCGGCTAATAATTAGGGCTAAGTCCGAAGAAGTCTCCTATACTATAAGCTTGTTCTATAGTATTAGTAGAAGATAGGGAACCGCTTACGACTCGCCTACGTAGTCTAGTCTCCGCGAAGGTGCGTCGGCTAGATTTGACTTACCTAAGCGGTGCTTAATAGTAAAGTCGAATAAAGCTAAGAAGGTAGCCTACCTAGCTTACCTTCTATTAAGCTACTTTACTCCTATAAATCCCCGGAGATTGTTATAATCGGTAAGCACCTATACCGTATACGTAGCGCCTTCGAGGTAGTAGCGGAACTACTTAAAGCCCTCGATAATCGCTAACAACTCTCTATCGTAGGTCTTATAATTTTGCTTAGCTAGAATAAGCTTTCTAGACTAGAACGTAATAGGATACTACCCCGTATGCTCCTCGCCCTCGAATAGCAGCTACGATAATATCGCCGTAATAGCGAACTATAAAGCGTCTATTTCTATTCGGAGCTTTGCCTTAGGGTTATAATGTCGTAGTATAGGCGCCTACGTAAAGGCTGCTTTAGTTATACGGAACGTATGCTCCTCGCCTACGCCCTATTCTAGCGGTCTAGTCTTTTTCCTATTCTTCGCTCCCTTGGTTAAGCTCGTTAAAGGAGCGACGATCTTAGAATACGAACGAATAAACCTTCTATAGAAATTTGCGAAGCCTAAGAATACTTAGACTTCCCTAAAGGTTATAGGAGTTAGCTACTCCTCGATTATAGCTACCCTACGAGTATCTATTAAGACGCCTACGGTGCTTACTATATACCTAAGGTACTTAGTCTCTTTAGTAAAGAACGAGTACTTCTTTCGGTTCCCGTATAAGGCAAACTTCCGGAGCCTCGTAAGTATAGCGCGTAGGTCTCGTACGTGGTCCTTACGCGAGTCGCTATAGATAAGAATGTTATCTAGATATACTATATAGCAAATGTCTACCAATCCGGCTAAGGCACGATTGATATACGCTTAAAACGTGGCCGGTGCGTTTATTAAGCCGAAAGGTATAACGTTATACTCGAAATAGCCGTAGCGCGTACGAAACGTAGTCTTCTAGCGGTCGTAACGCTTAATAGCAATGCGGTAATACGCATCCTTTAGGTCCAAGGTAGAAAACTAATTGGCCTAGCTAAAACGATCGAGTGTTTCGCTAATTAAGGGTAGAGGATGCCGGTTCTTAATCGTAATAGCATTTAACCCTCGATAATCGACATATAAACGAAGTATGCTATCCTTCTTTAGTATAAACAAGATAGGCGCACCCGCCTCGCTTTCGCTACGCGTAATCCACCTATTCTTAAGCGCTTACTCGATGTACTTACGAAGTACTTCGAGTTCCTTCGCCGACAAATTATATAGGGGCCGAAATAGAGGCCGCTAATTTAGCTCTAGTATAATCGTATGCTCTACGCCTTCGGGTAGCGGGCGACCCGTAATGTCTCCGCTAGGGATAACATCCTCGAAGTCTTAAATCTCTGCTAGAAGTTTAGGAGAATCCGACACTACTCGAACCGATACGGCGTAGATCACGGAGCCTCGCTTAAGGTCCGTATAGAACGCGCTTACTAAGCGTACGCGAACCAATAGCAATTCGGCCTCCTTAGCGTACTACTATAGGTCTCTCCTACTATCGACTACTACGCTATATTCTCGCCTCTAAGGGCGACCTAGGAGCACGTCGACGTTACTAAGTTCGGTAGCGAAGAAGATAGCTTCCGTTATACGGTCCGCCTACGAGGAATCTACGAGGTATAGGCGTATATAATAGGCTCCGTAGTAGCGACCCTTACTACTATTAAAGCCCTCGATTTAGGGTAAAGGCATATCGACCTTCTCTAGCCTCTAAGCTCTTACCTTTACTATAGAGATTAAGTTAACTTCTACCGTATCGTTAAGTATATATACTACCTTATAGCGAGCCGTATACGCCTCGACTACGCCGCTTAAGCGCTTCGTCGGCTAAGAGCTCCTACTATCCTAGATCGATACTTAACGTACCGAAGCTAGTTAGGCCTTCCCTTCTTTTAGCTTTAGGGCTTTTACGAGAGACGACTTTGCTTCGCTAGCGCCGACCTTACGAGCCGTACGCTTGTCGCTCTTAGCCTACTTATGTTTATTCGGGTAGTTAGGGCGAATATGCCCGTATTCCTTATAGCCGTAGTACTACGGGCCCTTAGAGGAATCTCCTTCTCTCCGAGGAAACAAAGGAGGACCCTCGTTCCTTAGGGCCGGCTTCTAGTATTTCGGAGGCGGCTATTTCTAAGCCTCGCTTACGTAACGCTTATAAGTCGCATACGCGACGCTTACGCCGCGCCCCGTAGACTTAAGCCGCGTAGCTAGCGAAACTAAGTCTTCCCTACGCTTTAGCGTATTATAGTATATAATAATTGCCGTACGTAGCGTAGGCTTTAACTTTGCGAGTAGGTAGCGAGTACGCTGCTCCTATATATACGGATCTATCTACTCTTTAAGCGTTGCTAATTTAGTAGTAAACGCTTATATAGACTAGTTCTCGCCTTGCCTTATAGTCTTATAAGCGATAGTTATGCTTAGACTACGGTTTATAGGGTCCTCGACTACGTCTTAGACGAACCGTATAAAGTCTAACTACGAATATATTTCGAGTTCCGATACGCTATTATTCTAGTGCTACGTCTTACGCGGTTCGCCTACGAGGAATATAACACTATATAAGACCCTCTATTGGTCTAACTAGTAAGCGTCGGGAGCGAGTATAAATACTAGCTCTAACGACCTTATAAAGTCCCTTGCCTCTTTTAAGGTCTTTCCCTTAAATAGGTCTAGCTTACGAAGCCTAGGCCTACTCGAAGGTACGCGTCGCATAGGGAGCGTATACGAGCCGACTACGCTAGGCATAATACTCGTACGACCGTCTCCGTCGATATCGTCGTTAAACACCTCCGGCTTACTAAGGCTATCGGAAGATCCCGTAGGAGTATAGCCCGCCGTATTTCGACGCCGTAGGGTCTCTAATTAACGCTCGAGGGTTATAATCTCGATCTAGCCTCGGAGCATATCGCGACGGCGTAGTACGCGCCTTGCCTACTACTCCTCTACGGCCTCGTCTATAACCTTATCCTCGATTGTCCGCTATACCTCTTCTAAGCCTTTAATAGCTACTACTATCGCGGCGCCTACGTCGCGTAGGCGCTCCTTAGGAGCGTCGCCTATGTCTAATATACCGTCTTCGTCCTATAGGCTACGAAGTAGGGCGAGCGATTAGAATTAATAAAGGATATCTATAGTATAGGTATCTCGTAACGTATAGGACGACCCTAGGTAAGTACCGCCTAGATCCTAAAACTAATCGCTGCTTTACGCATTATCCGCCTATAACTCGTAGGTAGTACGTATATAGCCGCTAAGCTTCGTACCTAAGGCTATTAGGCTTCGACGCCTATACTACATACTAACTACGTCCTATAACAATTTCTTAGTAGATATAATATACGGTTATATAAGGGATTATTTTAGGATAGCGTGCTAAACAAGGCGTAGATATAGTAGTAGTATATACTATATAGATTGCTTTAACGTCTATCCCGGGGTAGCGGGACACCCTACGTCCCGGGACGATATTACACTTTCTTTAATTATTTCGCTATACACTTATTTTGAAGTCTATATATTGGTTAACGCCTTTTCCTCTAACCTCTTACGTACCTTTTTAGCCTATACTCGCCCTAAATAGTATACCCTAAGCTTATATATCTACTATTAAAGTACGTAGTCGATTTTATACTAAATCTTTGCTATAGACTATACTACGTTTACGGGCCCGTAGAGGCTCGAAACGTAGTCCTACGAATAGCTTAATTTATAAACTATAATCGCTAACTAACGTTATAGCTATTATAAGCCTTACTAGTACTATTATATTTATAAGAAGATAATTAATTAGTACCTATAGGGAGTAGAGCTTAGAGAGCTTTAGATACTAGCTTACTTACTAACCGCCGGCTCGGCTAAGCGTATTTTCTAATATAAGGTAAGCTATAGAGCTATCGCTATCGTTAGGCTAAAAAACGCTAATAAATTTACTATTATAGGGCGTAGTTAGTATATAGTAAAAGTTATAGTAGCCTTAGTACCTAAGGTACTATCGTAGGGTTGATTTGCTAGACTACTAGTCTAGTAAATAAGAGACATCGTGCGGAGATAAGTAGTTGCGGTAGTCGCGTCTATGCACCGCTAGGGTGTACTATAAGGTAATAAGGATGCGACGGTGAAGTAGAGAGAGAGCGAGATCATTAACCTTCTTCATGTGTAACTAGATAGTACTATTGCCGCACGGCCTGCGGCCTTCACACTGTTCGTTCCGATCGTACTACCGACTTCCGACTCCGAACAGACACCGCCTCTGAACCGCGCTCGTAGGTGGGACGCTCCGCTCCCACCACAGTATCCGGGCATTTTCGCTGAATCTAACGTACTTTGAATCCACTCTCCTCGTGAATTTTCCTGCCCCACTTTTCTTTTGGCGGGCGTCTAAATCCACGCATCACTAGATTGACCCCTTTTGGTTCGCACCCTTTCCTAGCAGTATCTCCACAATCTTTTCATGGCCGCTAGCTAATGCCGCTTGCAGTGCATTGCCATAGTACCCTCCTTGAGCATTAACATCTGCACCCTTGGCTAGCAGTAGCTCCACGGCCTCATCATGGCCGCTAGCTGAGGCCGCCTGCAGTGCGTTGCTATAGTACCCTCCTTGCGCGTTAACCTCTGCTCCTACTCTTAGCAGCGTGCTAACTACCCTCCTGTCGTTTCCACATGATGCCGCCTGTAACGCGTTACCATAATACCCTCCTTGCGCGTTGACCACAGCTCCTGCTTCTAGCAGCATGCCCACTACCCTTATGTCGCTTCTATATGACGCTGCCTGTAGCGCACTACCATAGTACCCTCCTTGCGCGTTGACCTCTACTCCTGCTTGTAGCAGCATGCCTACCACCCTTATGTCGGCGATCTGTGACGCCGCCTGTAGCGCATTGCCATAGTATCCTCCTTGCGCGTTGACCTCTGCTCCTGCATCTAGTAGCATGCCTACCACCCTTATGTCGCCGGTCTGTGATGCCGCCTGCAGTGCGTTGCCATAGTACCCTCCTTGCGCGTTGACCTCTGCTCCTGCATCTAGTAGTATGCCCACCACCCTTATGTCGCGGGTCTGTGATGCCGCCTGCAGTGCGTTGCCATAGTACCCTCCTTGCGCGTTGACCTCTGCTCCTGCATCTAGCAGCGTCTGCACGGCCACTATGTCGCGCCTCTCTGATGCCGTCTGCAGCGCATTGATATCAGTTTTGTCACCCTTGTACAGCCTCATAGCCTTCCATCGCCGCATCGATTTCTGGATAGTGAGGACAGGCTGTACAACAGCCGCCAAGTGAGGTTCTGTAACGACTCCGCAGGGACGCAAAGCGGGATGCGCGGACAGTGCCATCCATAAAGCAATAGGCATCGTCAGCACAATCACAGTCGAGTTGCTGCGAGCTGCCATTTCAACAGTGATGCACACCTTCCCAATCTCCTTCGGAATGTCCTTGGCAAGCCACCGGCGTATGCTTTCCGCAGTCTTGTTTTCGAAGCCCTCAGAGAATGATACCGCGACGATCATTCTTGGATAACTAGCCATTCTCGATTCGTGCAATCTTGATACATATTCTTGAGCTGATGTATGCAATTCTGTTCGTTGGGGACGTAGTAGTATTGGGCGACGAACCTCTTGACAGGGAAGTGCGCAATGGAGCGGTGTTTTCGTCAGACGTTCGCCCTTTGGTCCTCGTTGGTGTGGCATCATCTGCGCGAACAATTCACTGGTCGTGAAAGGTAGCGCAGAGTCAGCGAAGTAATCGAGTTTCCATATCAGGAAAGCCGTGAAGGACGATTTGTCTTCCACACCT
The DNA here is from genome assembly GCA_002077065.1 of Cryoendolithus antarcticus. Taxonomy (NCBI): domain Eukaryota; kingdom Fungi; phylum Ascomycota; class Dothideomycetes; order Cladosporiales; family Cladosporiaceae; genus Cryoendolithus; species Cryoendolithus antarcticus. The sequence continues at coordinate 12,387 of NAJO01000125.1, read as the reverse complement.
CCTACGGCTGTAGCGTCCCAACCTGAAGCTGCAATAACTTCTTTCTTCCCTGGTATTGTCTCTCTAACGGCATGACCAGCATAGCAACAGTCTAGAACCAGCAATGCATCTGACGGCATCTGCGTTACTATCTTTTGGAATTGCGGCCAGTTCAGCCACGGTGAAGAGCTCTCGTCGGTCGCAGTCCAAAAGAAGTCGTCATAAGAGTCAGGTTTCTCTGCATGACCTCCGTAGTAGAGGATGAACAAGTCGTTTTCTCCTATTTGGCGGTCGATCTCGATTAACTTCAGTCGCAACTGCCGCTCGGAATCTCGACTTGGTATTTGGTAGTTGTCGCACTGGAACGCGTACTTCTGCTCCAAAAGATTCTGTAATTCTTCAATCTCTTGGATGCAACCAAGATTGTCAGCTTCCCAGGAGAGCAGAAGACATCGGACAACGGTATATTGTCTGAAATGAGGTGATAACGCATTGTCTACGGCCTCTTGTATCTGTGTTCTGAATTGCTCAGGGTCGATATGGACAGGGTTCAGCGCTCGAGCAGTCTCGGTAACTCTGGCATGGTGATCTATCAACCCACCGGTATGTTGGAGGGCAGGCCGCTTTGATGGCGCTGGAGCTTGGGTACTCAGTGACATTCTCCGCTTCCCACTGGAGGAGGACTCCATCGCAGTGCAATAGCAGCGATCGATTCGTGGACGAAAGGACACGCTGAGCCTGCGAGCAAAGTTGCCCGCACCTTGGTAGTGTAATCCTTGGCACGTGCTATATATAGCTCAGTCCCCGGACTTTGATAGCCGACGTCAACGGAAGCATAGCTAACTTTCATATCATGATCATCAAGCTCATCACAAAGTGTTCATGTTACTTCCTGCAAATCGCATGCACCATTGAAGTGTCAGGATGAGGTCTCTGTAGCAATCTTCGTACTTTGACCGAATCTAGGTCCACCATCGATGAGCAGCTTGTGATGGGTCAGGTGTCCCAGCTTCCTCAGCGTAGCTACTCGATATATGGCCAATCTTTATGCAGTCGACGGGCAGCGAGCCGACAGTGCTATCAAAGAGGCGCGAACCGCTCCTCGAAGAACATTTGACGGCCACTGCGCTGAGCCACATCAGCCATCACACTATGCGCCAGCCAGCGTAGACTGGCCCCACTTTGGCAGTCAAGTTGTGGTACTCAATGATGCTGTCTCCTTCTGGTGTCATCCCGAAGTCAGCAAGCTGGTAATTGTGTATCGGCCGGACGCCAAACAATACCTTCAATCATCTAACATCGACGCCATAGCGGTCAAGGGTCGAATGACTGTGGGCCGGTGTGGTCTGCTGTCGAAGCCGGCTTCTCGTGGTAGTTGAGGACGCGGACGCGCCAAACGCGGCCAGGGTGCGCCAGTAGCAGACGCTCGTGGACTGCTGTGATTGTAGCGTTGGGATTAGACCACTGCCCCGTCATCGTCGCGTCCCACCCTTCCACGATCTGCTGTGCGTCCACGTCCATGCTTCCCTCTCGCTAGCCTGCCCGACGAGATCGTCCGCGAGCTGCACCATCGAGTCATACTCGACTTTGGTCATGCCTGCCATTGAATCGAAGAGCCAATCTTGGACGGGTTATTTCTCGACTTCGATATATGAAGCCTGAGATGGGATGGATGGCTTGACACGCACGATTTTGGTGACGCATCTGCGCAACAGCGTGTTGTACTGGAACAAGTCTATTTGCGAGCCGGAGTTGATGTGCGCACGCTGTAAAAGAGATGCTGTTGGGGTCCTGAAGCCGTGTTGAACGGCAGTCAGGACACCACGAGCGCGTCTGATGGCGTGCATATTCGCCGTATGTAGTGGATGATTGAGGATGAAGTTATGTGATGGAGTATTTAGACTTTCCGATCGTCCAGCGCGGTAGCCGAGGGGTCGATGAGGCGGTTGTAAGCCCCACCGTTGGCGTGACGTCGGGATGATGAATGACGTGAGGTGAATGCAATGAAAGACATTGATGAAATATCAGAGGGGAAGCACAGGCACTTCACGAAACCAAATTTCCTTTGATTCCAGACCGCAATCCAGGTAAGTCTAGAAACATCTCAAGAAGGCAACTGGAAGCACCATAGCCCTCTGTCTCGACCCAAGACTGCAATGCTTTCGACCCCACTCCACCGACCCCTCACATTTGCAGGGAGGCGTTTGTTCATATCGACATCAAAGACTGCGCGACTGATCAGATCGCCAGCTTTCCAGACTTCGAAGCAACAGACCACCACTCCTCGCTACTTCACTACTACACGAACAGCTATGTCTTACTCCAACGCCGATACCGGGTGAGTTCCACGGGGAGATCCAAGGAGATGTCACAAGGCTTACAGTGTGCAAAGATCGAAGACCGCAGATCCATACACAGCGAAGAACAAGGATGAGCCAAGCTTAGACGAGAAGGTGAAGGACTTCACGACGTTTATCCAGAAGACGAAGATCTGCCTCCTGACCACCCGTACGCCGGAGGGGAAGTTGGCTGCCAGGGCAATGGCCCTGGCCGCGGAGGCAAGCTCGCCACCACGGCCATCATACGTACTCGCACTGACACTCATATCAAACAGGAAGGCAACGGCGTCGACCTCCTCTTCCATACCAATACCGAATCCGGCAAGACCGACGACCTTGACGCCCACAGCGAAGTGAACGTGGGTTTCATCAACAGCTCCGGCGAGTGGGCCTCTATCTCCGGCACTGCCAACATCGAGACCGACCGCGAAAAGGTCCGCAAGTACTACTCGCCCTCACTCAAGGCATGGCTGGGTGATCTCGGCGATGGTAAGCACGATGGTGGGCCAGAGGATCCCAGGATCGGCATCATCAAGATCAAGAGCAACACGATCCAGTACTCGGCGAGTGGCGCTACGATGGTGGGGCAGGCGATTGAGGTTGCGAAGGGGATGGTGACGGGCCAAGCGGCGAACGTGAACAAGTTGAGGCATATTGAGGAGAGTGAGCTGCAGCAGTGGCGCTCGAAGGCATAGACGAACCAAAAGATCGCCAGATGCCATGGCATTAGGTAGAGCCATATCAAAAGGCTGAGATTCATGGCTTCGACAGCTAGCAGCCTTGGAAACCCACGCCTCATGCCAGGATTGCATCTATCAATGCGCATGTTTGTTGCCCTCAGACTTCCTCGGCTGTCTCAAAACGCTCACACATTGAAACTCCCCGTAGCTGTCAGGCCTACTTGGGATCGGAATCTCGCCCTTCAGCACAAAGTCATGACGCCTGATGTAGTACTCCCTTCCCTCCTCACTCGCGTCCAGATACGTTTCCAGTCCCTCTTTATCGGCTTGATCAGTGCCCCAGCGGATCAGTGCGCCAGCGATGCCCTGGCGTTGGTATGCTTTGTCTGTGCCGAGCAGCTCAAGAACTAGCAGAATCATGTTAGTCGTCTATACCGATGGCAGGTCACAGAGCGCATACACCAATGTGGTCTATTCCCCATGATAATCTCGTGATTTCCACCCATACCCCCAAAGAACGCGTTCGCGACTTCCATATCTCCCCACGCCTCCCCTCCTACCTCCGGCCACTTCCTCTCCAAGCTGCCGTCCGCCTGAGGCACCATCCACCGACTGAACGCCACGATCTTGTCCCCAGCATTCGAGTCTGTGACTACGAATGTGCGATCCGTAGGATTCCGTAGTCCGAGAGCGAAGACTTCGTTCCACCACTTGTCGAAGTAAGGCGACTTAGGGAAGAGGTATGCCATGAATGGCGCATGGCCGAAGGAGGTGTAGAAGTTGGAGGTAAGGGCCGGGATATCGACTTCTGTTGCTGGGCGGATGTGGAGGTTGGGGGGAAGGGACTTGGACGATGCCATCATAATGGTAGTGCTGGAAGGGGATATGATTCGAGAGGATGGGAGAGATGCTCGGGAGATGAAATGGAAAGGTTCACCTTATGTGCAGCTGGACTTGTCTTACCTGCCTACTTCGTGCAGAAGATACATGTAGTGTGCGTGAGGGTTTGGGGCTAGGTTCTCGTTTGGGTTGCGACTTGTACACTTCAGCCGCAGTCAGCGTGCTGGGGACTTCAGAGCGACGGGACCTGGTGATCTCGCGCGCAGACGCGACCGCTGGTGTTCGTGTCCATCAATCGCTTTGTCGAGTAGCGCAGTAGCAACATACAGCAATCCTCAGTAATCAGGATCTCGCAGTTGACGTTCTGTTATTGGCATTGCCTTAGGGAGAACGGAAAGAAAGACGAAGGAAGCGAGCGGAGTTGGAAAGCTTGAGCTTCCTTCGCTGATGATCAGCGGTAAGGCATGTGGAATCCTGCCGGAACATGGGGGAGTGTGTGTCGATGCGACGTCGCTGGCTTGCATTTCAATATTTGCATGATGGTGGTGAATCGTATAATGATGCGACTGTTAGGCTACTTCGACAAGTGACCATGGCGGTGATGCAAAACCGGCGCACTCGATGTTAATCTTCGTGGCTTGTTATTAGCCAGCAAATAAGCTAGAGTCGCGAGAGCATTACCTCGAAAACACCAAGAGAGGGACATGTGTACGGGGAGGGAGACAACGATAGTGATCAACTTTTGGTACCGCAAGTATTATATTTCGAAGATTACAGATGGTCTAGGATACAGACAAACATCTAATGAATAACCCATACTTAGCCCACCCTTGCCGAAATGCCGTAAGACATGAACCACCCTCTCGCTACACTCTCAACCATCGTCTCCAATTCGGTCGACCCTCTACAACAGAGCAGCGAGACCGAAGACAGCCAAGAGGCCGGCAACGCCAGCGGATGCCTTGCTGGCAGCGCCGGTGTATGGGACGATCGGGCTAGCGCTGGGAGTGCTGGTGCTCTTGGTCGGGGCAGCAGTGCCGGAGGGGTAGACCGGGACGGTGCCGTTGGCAGGCGGCGCCGGGGGAGCGCCGGATGGGACTGGCGCAGGCGCGACCGGGGTGGTGTATGGCACTGGTGCGACCGGGGTGGTGTATGGCACTGGTGCGACGGGGGTGCTTCTACTAATCGTTAGTGATCGATGAGACGTACTATGCTCAACAATGTAGCAACTTACGAGGTCATCGGGCGCGTGATCGTGCAACCGCCGGGGCAGTTGGTGATGGTCAAGGTGGTCGCGGACGAGACGGTGTAGGTCTGGCCGGCGTGGGTGATCTGGGTGGCCTCCGGGCAGTAGGTGGTGTAAGCGGTCACGACGTCCGTCACGTAGACGGGCGCAGTGCCGTTGGCAGGCGGAGCCCACGAAGCCGACGCAGCGGCGGCGAAAGAGGCGGCGATAATGGAAGAGCGCATGTTGGCGGTATTAAAGTGGTAGTTTTGGTTGTTGGTGATAGTTTTGATTGCTTTTTGTTGCTCTGAACGAGTGACTGTAGTGAATTGTTTGATTAGGCGTGGATGAAGAACAGAAAGAAAGGCCAGGATTGCAGTGCGACAGTACCTATAAGGAAACCTACTTCGTCCGATGTGGACATTCGCGATGGGGCGCTAAGAAACCAAGAGACACCAATCGTGGCCATGCGACGTCAATTCCCCTGACTAGAGCCCGGCTCTGACCGGTGCCGCTTGCGCAGCCTTTTCTAGCGTTTATTGGGGTTGTCACTGATCGCCGCAGAAGGACGGCCACCCTCGGTGCGGAGGTTGCATGTTCTTTGATGACACGAGAAATGGAGACGCCGGCTCGCCTGTCGTGCCACAGCCTGTGTCACCAACGGCTCGTCAGGACGTTGGTGGTGCGATGCGCCGACAACGCGGTCCACATGAGTTCACTTGTGAAGCATGCTGATTCGCCGTCTTGCGCCGCTCACGCGACACGACATCGAGGGTACCCCAGACAGGGTCCTTTGATCAAGTGACCATCCGAAGTGTGTTTGGCTGCGTCGGAGCCGCGCTTCATCTCCCCGGCGTGCGAATGTGAGGCTTTGCCACCGCAAGGATTTCCACACTTCATCAAACGTTACATCGTCGTCTCGTCTTTCCCAGCGGCAGAACTCGTGTTCGCGACGCCACGCTGTCGTTTGTGGCGCCTCCGCACGCGCTCCTCGGATCACAGATCAATAGCGACGGCACAGACTTCCCATTCTGGTAGATGCCGAGGCGCACTCGTGTTGCGTCCACGAATGGCCGCGCGTGAACGACGAAATTAGAAGATGTTGAGAGCGGGTTAGCGAAGGTTAGCGGCCGTTGGTACCTGGCCCGTTGTGCCGTCACTTCCTGCAAGGCACCCGCTGTGCATGACGCACCTCGCCATGCTGTGCGTCGCTCACGCCGGGGACGTCGATACACGACATCTCAATGTGCCTGTCGCTCGCATCTTCTGCTTGCAAGGCGTGCTTCTGTCGAAACGAAACAGATGAAAGGACGCGCGATGTCGAGGGCTTGGTGACGAGGAAGTCTGACACCCTGCGAAGAGATTGCCTGAACGCTGCACGCGTACGCTCGCGTGGACGTGCGACAGCCAATATCTTGGATGTAGCTGCCAAGTTGATGAGGGAGATTGTTTACAAGTGAAGTTCGAATCTGCAATGACTCCTTTCTTGTTGCTACGAGAGTTGAAGGATTCCCTTCGGCAGCTTCTGTATTTGACATCACGAGGAAGCCAATGGAAGGAACATGAACTCAGTGGAAACTTCGTAGGAAAAGCGACACTGGAAACGCACCCCGAACGATCGTTGCATAGCTACTGCCAAAGCCAAGTGCTTCTGCGCGAATGAGATCTCCCCCGACTTGAGAGCGCACGTCGCTGCCCTCGTCCTTCCGCTATGGATTTCAGAGCCTTGCCCTTGCCTGCTGCAAGTCAGGATCCAGCTCAGTCGTGCAGAGAATGCAGGTATCGCGAAGCGAAGGCAGACGGTCTCGATGATTGACAATCTGGTAGTCTTCGCTCGCAAGCATGTCGGTGAAGTGCCGAATGCTCGGATAGTGAGCCAACGCTACTTCGTCCCACCCACTGGAGTCCTCGCCAGTAGTGCCCTGACTTGGTACTACTTTGCCCACGATCTTTGCGTTCCCACCTCGAGAGGCACCAATGGACTCGGCGAAAGCTTTGCCGTAACGCAGATAGCTATCGTGGGCTGCTTTCCCAGGCTTGAATGCAAGGAGGTTGAGCATGCTCACTGCACCATCCTGACCTAGCTTGAAGTCTTTGCTCCATTGCAACAAGTCATTGGTCAATTCGAGGCCCTGAGTAGAACCTGCCATTCGAGGCTTGTCCAGTGAGCCAGTCAATCGTGGGACATCACCAGTCTGTGGTCGAAGCAATCGTTCATTGCGCTCGTGGAAGCCGTTGACAAGCGACTTGGGTGCACCAGCAGTAATGCTCCATTGCTCAGTCACCCGATCTTTCCTGAGATATTCAGCTTGTATGGGAGCTGATAATGGTACGATGACAAGTAGATCCCAAGCAGTGTTCAGCAGCCTGTCTTTGGACAGAGTGCCTGGCGTGATGATCCATCTGACTACTCGAGAGGCGACCAATGGTGCGCTGACGGTGCTAATGGCTTGTACGAATGCCGCCGGTGTGACGCCCGTCGACAGCTTTAACAAGTGCACTGTAATGAGAGGCATGATAACTTGGCGCTACGATGGTTGTAGGTCGAGCAATGTCCTCCACGACTGATTCGCCCATCGTTGGTGTTGTCTGCCGTTGCAATCGTGCTTGCCTCGGCAAAGATATCCGCTGAGTCATCAGATTTATCTTCGCGACCACACTCTACGCGTGTCACGCGTTCGAATCCGACATCAGATGTGCAACGGTAGAGCGATTGGACGTTTGACTGCCGCACGCTGAAAGACACCTCGTTTTTGCCCTACTGCGGAGCCTGTTCGCACCAGTGGCATTATCATGGCCTCAAGACCGGAGCTTAAGGTGGACGATGAGGTGGGCTTCATCAAGCTCTACCATCAGCTGGAGGCCGAGAAAGCTGTTGAGACAGTCCGTGTATTCGATCGAGGCGACTGGCTTTCGGCCCATGGCGATGATGCCGTACTCATCGCTCGGACGCAGTACAAAACGACGTCTGTCCTCAAGACTCTGGGCCGCAATCCTGGTCTGCCGTCAGTGACGATGACCATCACAGCATTTCGCAGCTTTCTACGAGAGGCTATCTTCAGACTTGGCAAGCGTGTCGAGATACTGCAGTCTTCCGGCCGCAATCAGTGGAAAGTGGCAAAGCAAGCGTCCCCCGGCAACCTCCAGGATATAGAGGACGATCTTGGTGGCCATGTCGAGTCTGCGCCCATCATACTGGCTGTCAAGGTGTCTGCGAAGGCTGAGATTCGAAACATTGGCGTTTGCTTCGCAGATGCAAGTGTTCGTGAGCTAGGTATCAGCGAATTCGTTGACAACGACATCTACTCCAACTTCGAGTCGCTACTCATCCAGCTGGGGGTGAAAGAATGCCTCATCCAGTACGAAGGGAAGCAAAAGGATCCCGAGCTGCACAAGTTACGCGCGATCGCTGAGAACTGCGGCTGCGCAGTGTCAGAACGACCGCAAGCGGACTTTGGCAATCGTGACATCGAACAGGACCTTAGTCGCCTCATGAGGGACGAGAAGTCTGCGAGCACACTACCACAGACTGATCTGAAGCTCGCTATGAGTGCAGCTGCGGCTTTGATCAAGTACCTAGGCGTCATGTCTGACCCTACCAACTTTGGCGAGTATCGACTGTACCAGCATGACCTGAGTCAATACATGAAGCTAGACTCGTCAGCGTTGAAGGCACTCAATCTGATGCCTGGACCAAAGGACGGATCCAAGACCATGAACCTCTATGGCCTGCTCAACCACTGTAAGACGCCGGTCGGGAGCAGACTGCTCGCACAGTGGCTCAAGCAGCCGTTGATGAACCTCGACGAGATCGAGAAGCGGCAGCGTCTGGTACAGGCATTCGTGAACGACACAGAGCTGAGGCAGACGTTGCAGGAAGAGCATCTACGCTCAATACCAGATCTCTACCGGCTAGCCAAGAAGTTTCAGCGCAAGAAGGCCAGCCTCGAGGACGTCGTCAGAGCTTATCAGGTAGCGATCCGGATACCCGACTTCATTGGCACCTTCGAAGGTGTCATGGACGAACAATACAAGGACCCACTGGACGAGGAGTATACTAACAAGTTGCGCTCATTCGCGGACAGCTTCCAGAAGCTGCAGGAGATGGTCGAGACGACGGTGGATCTTGATGCACTCGACAACCACGAGTTCATCATCAAGTCAGAGTTCGATGACGGCCTCCGCATCATCCGCAAGAAGCTCGACAAACTCCGATATGATCTCGAAAAGGAGCACACGAAAGCCGCCGATGACCTCAACCAAGATCCGGAGAAGAAACTCTTCCTCGAAAATCACCGCGTCCACGGCTGGTGTCTCCGACTCACGCGCAACGAAGCTGCGGCAATCCGCAACAAGAAGCCCTACCAAGAGATCTCCACTCAAAAGAACGGTGTCTACTTCACCACTCCGGCCATGTCAGCCATGCGCCGCGAGTTCGATCAGCTCAGCGAGAACTACAACCGCACACAGTCTGGTCTCGTTTCCGAAGTCGTCAACGTCGCAGCATCCTACTGCCCTGTCATCGAGAAGCTCGCCGGCGTACTCGCCCATCTCGACGTAATCGTCTCGTTCGCACATGTCTCCGTCCACGCACCTACAGCCTACGTTCGCCCGACGCTCCATCCGCGAGGCACAGGTAACACGATCCTGAAAGAGGCGCGACACCCATGCATGGAGATGCAAGACGACATCTCCTTCATCACCAACGACGTCTCGCTCATACGCGGCGAATCCGAGTTCCTCATCATCACTGGCCCGAACATGGGTGGCAAGTCCACGTTCATCCGGCAAATAGGTGTGATAGCATTAATGGCACAGATCGGGTGTTTCGTCCCTTGCTCGTCCGCCGAGCTAACGCTCTTCGACTGCATCCTAGCCCGCGTCGGCGCTTCAGACAGCCAGCTGAAGGGCGTCTCGACCTTCATGGCAGAGATGCTGGAGACTGCCAACATCCTCAAGACCGCCACGCGGGAATCGCTGGTAATCGTCGACGAACTCGGTCGCGGGACAAGCACGTATGATGGCTTCGGCCTCGCGTGGGCGATCAGCGAGCACATCATCAAAGAGATCGGCGCCTTCGCTATGTTCGCTACGCATTTCCACGAACTCACCGCGCTCGTGGAGACGTACCCGCAAGTCCAGAACCTGCACGTCGTAGCGCATATCGGCGACGTCGATGGCGACACGGCCATGACGGGCGCCGAGAAGAAGCGCAAAGAAGTCACGCTTCTTTACAAAGTCGAACCGGGTATCTCAGACCAGTCATTTGGCATACACGTCGCTGAACTGGTGCGCTTCCCGACAAAAGTGGTCAATATGGCGAAGCGGAAAGCTGACGAGCTGGAGGATTTCTCGTCGCATTCGGGCTCAGATGCAGCAGCCTTGGCTAGCAAGGCGGAGGTGGAAGAGGGGAGTCGATTGTTGAAGGAGGTGTTAATAGAGTGGAAGGAGAGGGTTGAGAGAGAGGGACTGGAGAAGGACGCGCAGGTGGCGCTGATGAGGGATCTGGTGAAAGAGAAGGAAGGGCTGATGGGTAGTCCGTGGTTTGAGGGCGTCAGGGCGTTGTGAGAGGCTTCGGGGCCACTGAATCAGAGGCTCGCTCAAGAGTTACGGGGCTAGCATGGCGAATGGCGTAAAAGGTTGGCTTGATGCAGTGTACGACTACGCAGTAAAGGCTAATACAAAGGCCTTTTATGTATGGGAAAGTGACGCCGCTTGGAAATGTAGAAATCAGGTAGAGATATCCTAGGTACGCTAAGCTAGCTTTTTGTGCAACCGCTACAATACTACCACCCAATCGCTGAAAATCACACACCCTGTCGCTCGACAAGAGCAGCATTCCAGCGTCTCTGATAAGCACAAAATCGACATATACACGGGTCGGTTGATAAATGGAGAGGAGGCAGTAATGGTGGTCGGGCAGGTGAGGGCGAGCGTGAGCGCGAATAGGAGCGATAAGAATCCTCAGAGTATGTGCTTGACCCACCATATCCCATAGGCGGTGAAGGCGAGTCATAGTCTTCTATGGGTGGTGAGTCGTAGTCTTCGATGGGCGGTGATGGCGGATCACAGGAGTTCCTTGGTGGTGAGGGTGAGCGATAGCGTGCCAAGGGTGGTGGTGGTGAGCGTGAGCGTGACGCGAAACGTGGCTTGCGTGGGGTGGGGGAGCGATAGAAATTTCTCTGCCTTGGGAGCGCGGGCCGAGACTCGGACGCCTTGTGCTACAAGGGTCCATTCTCGATCTTGGTTTGCTCGAGGTCGGCGGCGATCTCTTGCGCGGCATCGCCGTTCTCTGCGCTGCCGTTGACGTGGCCGTTTGTCTTGGCTTCGGGGGCGGACTTTTTGGAGGAGGACTCGGCGTTACGACTTGATGAAGGCTCATTGGCGGCTGCGGCTTCGGCTTCGAGGCGGTCGATCTCGGCTTGGGCTTTAGCCACGTTCTGAGAGCAAGGTTAGCAGATGAATGTATGCGAGTAGAAAACAACATGGTCACGTACCTCCTTAGTCTTCTTGTCCTGATTCTCCTTCCAGAATGCAAGCTGCTCCTTCAGCTTCTCGACTACTTCGGGTACATCCGCGCTCTGCATAGGCGGGTCCACACCAATGCGTCCGAGGTTCTCGATCGTGCCGATATCAAGGTTGAACTTGGCTTCCGATGGCGTGGTAGGCGCAGGTGAAGTGCCGTCAGCGGTGCTAGCGTTGCGGCCACCCTTCTTCTTCTTGCCTCCGCCACCGATGAAGTAGGCGTCGTCGTCGTTGGCCTTCTTGCTGGAAATCTTGGTGCCCTTGAGAGCGGAGTCGTCTACCTTCCGGCTAGCTGCCGCAGCGAACTTACCGGGTCCAGCTGCTTCACGCTTTGCAACGCTTGAAGGATCGAAGTGTGCGAGTAGTGCCTGGGTCGTCCGAATCTCGTCCGCATATGCCGGCGCACTCGCGTCCTCGAGCTTCTCCTTCGCAGCCTCCTGCCTCCGTCCACGGTGGTATGTGTCATTCTCCACTCGTCGCTTCTCATCCCTGATCCGTCGTGCCTCGCGCTCGTAGTCCTGCGCAGCACGACGAGCGGAGAAGTACCGGTCCTTGATCTCCTTGACAGCCACGTACTTCTTCTGCTGGTCCTCGTGTGCCTTGTTCCGCTCGTCTCGCAGGGAGTTGATGTTCTTGAAAACATCATCCTGCTCTGCCTTGATCTTGTCGAGCTCAGTGGTAATCTCGGTGTAGCGATCGGACAGGGCGCGGGCTGCTGGGTCGTCCATGCCTTTCTTGAGCTCGGCGATCTGGTTCTTGACGTCCGTGATTCCTTTCTCAGCTTGGTCGAACGAAGCGA
>NAJO01000124.1:0-20333 GCA_002077065.1 Cryoendolithus antarcticus | reverse complement strand
GCAGGTAGAAATTGTTATTCTCAAGCGGACGTTTAACATCACTAATTAGCTAGGAATTTAAGCTTCAATTCTCCATTAGGCCGGAGTGTGCCGTGCAGCCGCGCCATGTCAATCGCAAATCGTCTCCGTCTACTATATAGGCAAGATGCTCGTTGTCTCCGCACAACGATTGTATACGTTCCGGAAAGCTATCGAGGAGCAGAGAGTCGCGTTCGCTACCATCGCGTGCCTGCTCAAAGACTATTGTCGAGTCGGGCTATGCGCTCAACTCCGCCGATGGATATATGAATATCGATACGTAATCGTTCCGAGTAAGTCGAAGAATTGCATGCGCAGTGCCGTTCTGCCGTCATAATGCAGCGGATCTCTGGGAAAACTCGCACGTTTGTGGTAGCTAGAGCAGCTCGGCGGTCTGGAGGATTGTAAGTGGATGCAAGACAATCTGCGTCAGCATAGGAGTTAGATTTGCCGGAGGGTATGCGAGATCTATCCTGCCTGACGGAGGATGGCTCCGCTCTAGGCCGAACTCACATTGTAGGAAAGCGCGTGGAGACATGAATGCAATTGCTGCAGTATTCAAATCTGGCGTTATCGCTGTCACGCGAGATTCCTAGCCGCGCTGACCTGGCCCCCCTTCAGAGATCGATGTTCAAGTAACTACCACAAAGCCGCGCCATATCAACGCAAACTCATCGCACAAGGAACGACAGGCGAGTGGTCGGAACAGTGTGGGCTCTTCCCCCGGTACTGTACCGGTCACTGTGGGCCCCGCTGCCAATGCTAGCAGAACCGCAGTCTGGCAGGCATCGGTGTCGGACTCTATTCCGTATTCCACCTCCGCATCGAACTTTACCTCTGCAATTGAAAGGTGAATGTCAGTTTGCCACGGCTTCGAAACGTTCCTAGGCTACGCTTGGACTGAGCTTGAGTTAGTTGGGAGTACTGCCAGCAACTTGCGGTCTTTGATCATCGCGTTGTACCAATCATTACGCTCTCATAGCCATGTGGCGGCTCTTCACGCTGCCGTCATAGTAGGCCTCTGTGTTGGCAAGGCGGCAACTTGTCAAGTGTCGCAGAGCTCAGCGCCACCACTTGATGGTGTTGTCGGTCGTAGGACAGTATGCTTTAATCACCCCTGGACTGTAACCTAGGCGGCCCTGTATTACAAATGAGCCATTCACCGAACCGCTACGGCGGTCAGCCTTTCAGTATGCAGAGTTTCGACGCCGCTCTACCAACCGTTCAGCCACAACCGCATGCAGCTCTACAGCACTCTGGTCAGCACCCTTTCCTTGGTGCGATGAACCAGTATGGACGTCATCTTGCGTACATCAATCCGCAGATAGCGCACGGCAACCTGCACCTACTGCCATAATATGTCCAGCACCCCGAACAGCATTGTATGCCCCAGTATGGGTTCCAGGACTATGGACCATCTTTCGCTATGCCAGGTCTGCAGGACCAACGACCGATGGCATCAGGTACGCCATACCCTCAGATGTACCTGCCGCCAGGAAAAGGTCTTCTTATGCGCGGAGCCGGACCCGCTCCCATGACGCCTGCAGAGTGGCAGCACTCGCGAGCATTTCTTGGGACTGGACCTTACACAGGCATGGGCGGCATGGGCCACATTGAGTTCACAGGTCAGCAAGCGTGTCCGCAAGTGCAGCACTGGCCGTTATCCAGATCACGGCACCCAAGTGGGCCCACAGCTTTCACCTGTCTTCCGCGCGCCTCGAGGTCCTCCGCGCAAGTCAAGAAAATCTGGTTTCGCGCTTTGGGTCGGATACCTCCCACCAGCGGGTAGTATTGCCGATCTTAAAGACCACTTCTCCCGAGACGCGACCACGGATATCGAAAGCCTGTTCCTGATCGCAAAGAGCAATTGCGCATTTTTCAACTATCGGACTGAGGCAGCATGTTCGGCCGCCATGCATCGGTTCCACGATTCCCAATTCAATGGTGTGCGGCTGGTTTGTCGTCTGAGGAAAGGAGAAAGAACTACAACGAAGGTGCCTTCATCTGGCGCAGCTTCGATCCCGGCTCTCATTCATTCCGTCTCGCCCGTCTCAGAAGCCGATGATGTAGAGACTCCAACCATCGTCGAAGGTCCACCTGCGGCCCCGCAGGTACAGAAGGAGCTGGTTTCCGACATTCCTCCATGCAGGGTTTCTCGTATTCCAGTAACATTCTTTATACTTAAAAGTCTCACCTCGCAAGACCTCGGCGCTAGCGTGAACCGCAGGACGACCCAAGTGCATGACGGGGCTGCATTGGACGCCGCTTTCAAGCGCTCGGACAATGTCTACCTGGTTTTCTCGGCCAATAAGTCCGGTGAGTACTTCGGCTACGCTCGCATGCTGGCGCCCATCTCTGGTGATCTTGCTGCAGCTACGGCCCCAGCACCACCCGAGCAGAGTTCTCCCGACGATGGACCGCAGTCCATCCTTACTCCTGCGACCGTAACAGCGCCCTCTGGTCGCATCATGATCGACTCGGCACGTGGGACGATCTTCTGGGAAGCCGATGACCTGACCGAGGAGGACGGCTCCTCGTTGAAGGCAACCAGTGACGCGACTGCGGAGCAGGATCTCGGGCGACCGTTTATCATCGAGTGGACCAGGACAGCGCATAAGCTCGTAGACCTCACGCCACACCGCTATTCGGCCGGCGAACTCGTCCCGCTCCGTCGAGTCTTCCAGACGAGTAAGCATACCTCGTGCGGCTGACGGTCTGCCTTTTCTGGCCGGACCTGCATTACCTTCACCCAACGGCTGACCGGACTCCACATAATGAAACGTAAGAGTCACTCTCAGCTTCCTGCAATCACGGAAACAATCGCTCAGAAACAGAAGCTGAGCTTCTAATGTAGGTTGTCAACTGCAAGCACGACAGTAACAAATGGTGTCGGCGGCTAATGCCTGCTTCAACGTATATAGGACCTGACAAGCTCGGACTCATCATAGCGTGGAGGACTGGCCTCGATGCAGAGTCTGGTCACCAGCAATTTGACTCAGCACCTTTGTATTGTCTTTATTGTTCCACGTGTTATATGTTGTTCCCTGCTTTGTTAGCCTAGCGTAATGCGCATGTGGACTAGAGCTTGTAAGGCAACTTACACTCCGTCCTGCAAGCTATGCTAGCAAGTCGGCAAGTGGGCTCTTTGGTCCCGAGTTGACCGGGTCACGTCGCTGTCGAGGACATTTCAGCAGCGAGAGCAGATTGGAGAGCCGTGTCCGGAAGTATCATCCGACATCGAGAACAGAAGCAGTCGACACTGGCGTACGCCGCTCAGCAAACTCTATTTCGGCTACATCTCACGATGACTCGATATACAATACTCGCGGTACACTTACAATAGCACGGAGCCGACTACACGAAGTGACGATGAAGACTGAGGCAGTCTTGGTGAAGACATACTTCGAAGCACGCCGAGCCATGACGACGAGAACAGCTTGCGCCGCTAGTGCGCTTCACTAAGGCGACCTAGATGACGACAAGGATATGAGGATTGCGTGAGTGTGCGTCTCTAGGGCAGCGAAAGCCAGTCCCGAGGGCCGATATGGGTAGGAGTGCCACCTTGCCAGGTCAGCAAGCAGTGGAGTACTAAGGTATGAGGTCTCGCAACCACTTCCATTACCGGTAATCAATTTCATACATGTCAATCTATTTACTATGCAACTATGTGTGTCCACGTGTGTAACTCCTGGCATTAACTCGGAGAGTGCTCTACCTACTACCACACCAGCGTGGCGAGCAAGACGAGTATGATCTAGGTAACAGTCAACACTTGTTCGACCAGCCAAACGCTGTGGACTGCAGAACTTACGAAGGCTGGTAGTCTTATCTGACTGGGAGCTCCGCGCTGACTAGTGTTCTTAGGCGATAGAGCAGTCGCCAAACTCGCTGTACTAGGGACGACGCCGGAGCCATTACCGCGTACAGAAGCATTGACCGCAGACGGTAACGCTGTGCCACAACTCGCCACATGCATTGGCGAAACGCTACTACAGTCTGACGCAACCGCTGTACTTTCTGGAATATCCTTGGGGTCGTACATAAAGACATGTCCGAAGTCGCACGAACCCATGCCCTGCTCTGGGAGATATACATACACGAGGTCTCGCGATTCAACCCAGAGGACTGTGATCTTTTTAGAGTCGACGTCATTAACCTCAAGCCTGGCGCCGGTTGCTGCGATGGGTCCAGCGCAAGGATGCGACCGGGAGACCGACATGGCTGCTTCATCCACCGAAACGATTGCAAAGCGAACCGCTTCACCGAGACGACCACGTGCATACTGCCTGTCGAAAGCTAGTTCGTTGAATGTGCCAAGAACATTGACGTCCAGTACACTTGGCAGCGCAGTTCATTCCAAGACACAGTCCTGCAAGACGAGGTCGAATCAGCGACACCCGCGCTTGCATGACAGATGGTGAAGACATACCTGGAGTGGAATTCGCGCTGAGCGACGCCGATGCTCAACAATGCCGCAGCAGCGAAAAGGAGGATCATCTCGCTGGAAAACTTGTGGACAACGTCCGAACTGATGTGAAGTCACTGGAAATATACAGTCGTATTCTTGAATCGGGTTACATATTCTGGAGTCAGAGGATATGGCAGCCTCAGGCCCACAAATGATCTAAGCGCGCTAGGTGACGTTGGCACCGGATCAGATACATGATTAGTGAGTATTTATGGCACGCGAAGTTTCTGGAATCTGGGGCCTCGAATCTTGGTCCTAGAACCTGGAACGTGCCGTACCGGAGCCGTTGAGCTTCGTGCCTCGAATGTTGAACATCAGCGATACTGTAATCTAAGCAACGTAGTAGACATATGAGGCGCGCAGTCCTCCCTTCTACATCTTTTCCCTGTACTCACGAGCGACATGAAAGTGTCTATCGCGATTGAGATCCGTCGGTCTCCGCAGAGATCGTGGTTCCGAGAACGTCTACGCCAATGTATTCGTAGGTATTGTCCCTTCATACGTCAAGGCAGCCGACAACAGCACACGCTCCAAGTTTCTTGTTCGATCTCTGGCAACATCTTCATCCCCACTCCTAGCCTGTCTGGGTCTTACTCGCGTGAGTCGGTACTCATACCTCCTCCTTACTTTGGGCACGACTTCGGAAGCCGGACAACTCAACAACTCTGCAATTCAGTGTACAGGTCAACGACTCACATTCACGACGCTCCATCTCCGAACGAACATCGGGAAAATGTACAGCGAGTTACGTATTGACTGAATCTGTTAGCAACAAGGACTTCACTACAGCGATCAATAACAGTCCGCACGCTCGGCGCAAAGTGTACATCCTAGATCCGACCTCCTTGGTAAGCATGCCAAACCTCTATTCCGCACCCAACTTATGCTTGCTAGAAATATACGAACTTGGATAGTATGCGCCTTTCGGAGGCGGTACGCAAGCCGGACTTTTACCCGCGTGCCTCGACTCACTTCTCCGTGCTGTATTCACATTTTTGTTCCAGACAGTCCGCGACTCGGAAGCTTCCGAATCATGGCATGGATCTTGCAACCCTCGATCAGAAGCTTACACGTCTCACCTCTCAGTCATGATCGATCTCGATCTTCGACCACTTCAATGCTTGGCTGCTTGAATGGGAGACGACAACTATGTTCGAAGACTTTGGCTTGATCCTCGCATGAGTGAGGTTGTACTCGCTAGCCGATTCCTATTGCGATACATTCTAGAGATGTCTTGTTGTGCAGTAGGAAGGAATTGTCTTCTTTGAATCTCAGGGACCATACAAGTTGGGTACAGATTGCCCGCTTCTCTGCAACACCTGTGAAATCCGTTACCCGCAACGGCTTGATCTTCTTGCATGCTTTGCACTAGGATTCGAGCACCCACTTTAATAGATGTGGCCCACGGCAGTTTACTAGCTCTCACCCTGCTCTTGTTTCGTAGATTCTCATCCTATCCTCCCCAACCTGGTCTTCCCTGACCTGGTCTCCCCCATGCTGCTCCTCTCCATGCTGCTTCTTTCCAAGCTGATCATTCCATTGCACCGAGAATTCCGCTTCGGTGAGGAGATAGCCGGGTAGAACGTCGATGGCCGTGGATAGAGCCCCTTGCGCGTTCGAGTGTGGTAGACGCACGAAAGTTAAGACCACTTTCAGATTGTGAGGGTGGATGAGCCCCCTATTCACCAGAGTGAACATGGCAACGACACTGTGCAGTCGATGAGCCCTGAAAATGCTTTGTGGCGGGATGACTTACGTCCAGAAACGACAACTAGGTTCCCCGCTTGTAGCTTGGAAGCGATGGAGCCCCTTCGATCGGAAGATGGTGTAAATGTATCCGACCGCACAGCCCTCTGCAATATTAACGTTTCTATACGCGATCATGGAGGCTGGCCACATCGACGCGTGGTGAGACCACATGAGGATACCGCTGGTGTCTCTGGCATTCATAGTCATGTTGATTTGAATCTGAGACTTCGACACGATTGGGAGGATCATGACATGCTCATCGGATGTGTTGGTATCGCGACTAGAGTGGATTGCGATCCGCAGACTGCTCACAGTCAGGGAGTTGTTCTCGGAAGCTGCGCGGTTTTTGTCTCCACTGAGCTGAACGACATGGTCCTGGGGGCGCAGTGTATCCATATGAAACGGCGCGAGTGAGTATAAGGCACTAGAGCAGAAAATTCCGTGGAGAGCGGAGGGGATATAAGAAGTTCTGGGTAGAGCTTAAGTATGCGGTTGCACGGCTATCTTCCATCATTCAATCGAGGCGTGATGCTCTGCTTTATCATGCATCGCGAACGCTTGCATTTCCACATCAAGGGCCTACCAGTACTGTCCATGCTTGCTACCTGTGGACCTCATTGCAATCAGCACGAGATTGGAGCCAGTACGCACTTCGCCGTTGTGAGACCTCCATGTTTCGATCTTGGCAGACGTTGTCTCGGTGCTTCAGCACCTTGCTCAGACCTGAGACTTATACACATGGATGATGTAGGAGTGACTCAAGAACCCGAACAGATACGCCGAGCAGTAAAGCTCACTTGTAGTCCTTATCGATTTAGCAGCCCCATC
Organism: Cryoendolithus antarcticus; assembly: GCA_002077065.1. NCBI lineage: Eukaryota > Fungi > Ascomycota > Dothideomycetes > Cladosporiales > Cladosporiaceae > Cryoendolithus > Cryoendolithus antarcticus. The sequence goes on along the minus strand of NAJO01000124.1, from coordinate 13,270 downwards.
GCTTTCCAAGCTCCACCCGATTCATTTCTTGGACCTCTTCTTCCATCTTTCTCATCCCCTCGTGCTGCATCGTTCGGACAAGCCATTGACCTGTAGTTACACGCCCACAATTGCAAGATGGGTGAGGATCACTCTGACAGATAGGAGGACTGCGAACTCACGAGTTCCCAATCGTACAAGTCGTCGGAAACGTTGGTGATCCTACTTTCCAGGACATGTTGTTCGCTTCGCCCGAGCTTGGCGGGCTCCACTGGCTGAACACACTGTGGCGCCTGACTGTGCTTGGACTTTATGCTGTGTGTATCTCCACTTGTCTGAGCGACTGGCCATTCCACTTCCTTCTCGCGATTTCTCATTCTTCTGAAGGCAGTCCAAGTACCGCATCCTTGGCTTATGGTCAGAGTAACCGCGAGGTTGACAGAGCGGAGCAGGAGTGTCGCAAACGAAGGCCCTGGTCGATGATGACCTGCATCCAGACAAAATTCACGTGTCCACTTTCACAGAATCGTAATGGACCGGTATAGCAGGGTCGCGGGGGTATTAGCTTAGCTTTCGCTATTGGAAGCCTCTTTCACTCTTGCGATGACGACCGTTCCTCGTCAGACACCGAGTTATCGAAACACATCTACCATCGTCCGCCGCTAACATGATTAGAGCGGGACCTTGAGTCAATTCGCTTGGCCTTGGTGACATGTCTCCCTTATTGTAGAGTATGTTAAATTCGTTTACGCTTTGCAGGTTTTATATACATTGTCAAGGCGCTAATACGCATCTTTAAAGACAAGGACCTCGCCGCCATTCATGCCCTCACTATCAGCTCTAGATTCAAAGACGATACGACGAGATGCCGGTCCCCGCTATAGATATCTTTCCAGAGGTTCCATGCTTCATGAACCGATGTGTGGCTACTGTGCGAGGACTGTCGCCGCAGCGCAATTCTGGATGGGTGTTTGTGATCAGGAGGCCAGAGCGAGTAGGAGGAAGTATTTGGAGAGTTTGGAACCGATGAATCCAAGGTTGAAGAATCTAGGAGTGTACAGAGGCTAGATTCACGACCGCCCGGTGAAGTTGGGACAACGAGTAGGATTTATTTAAGTGGTACAAAGCAAGAGCATCGTTACAAGGTCAAGAGAAGCTCTGGATACTAGCCAGTTCTGTCATGAGTTATATAGCTTGCATACATTATGTCTCGACGACCAAGTGACACACCTGGTATGTCTGCAATGAAGGGATGCTTAGTTATCATCCTATTAAAATCTTTCCCTGCGTCACGAGCCACCCTCTGTGACGAGCCAGATTCACAATTTAGACCCCGCGAATGTCCAGGCCGAGTGGCAACGAAAGTTGCTGTCTATTACTTAGGTGGTCGATCATTTTGTCGATACCATCGATCACAGCTTTTCGATTTCACCCCTACTACATCACGTTTCGAGGAGTCTTGCCATTTCTAAGAGTATTGGGCGAGAAGCTATAGTGGTAAAGAGTGTTGCCCGGAATTTCAAAGGGACCCGACACAAGGGAAATGTACCCGAGAGTTCCGTTCAGTAAAGGATCAAGTGTACTGATGTGGCGTGATTTGAGCGTGCTCTAGCGGGCATAAGCGGGTCTGGTAAATCACGTATGTCACTGTATCTCGATCACAGTAGATGACCATACTATTGCTAGCGCCGGGACCGATTGTGGCGCATGCTCAAGATTTTAGAAGGATCTATTCGCCACGTGACGAGGCTTCCGTTCTGCTGCCTAGCAGAGCCGCATGCTGATAGGACTTGCTTGCAGGCCACATCTCGCTGCCATCGCCACGTAAGCAACTATGTCAGACCGAGCCAGTCAGTTACTGGCACAGGGTCTTGCACTCAGCGTGCCGACATCATTCCGTGCTTTAGCAGATCATGGCGATATCCCTCGCACTACCCTCCAACATCGCGCACGCTGATGAATGTCGCTCAAAGACAAGGCGAGAAGCCAGCAGTATCTCACCCCATCGGAAGAGAGTGCATTTGTGAAGTTCTTGATACAGCAGGATGCTCTCGGGCGTCCCGTGCGAATAAAGTATGCAGGCTCGATTGCATTCGGCCTCGCCCGAAGGCGATCCCTGCCGGACAGAGTGAGCAAGCCCCCGGGAAAAATTGGGCACAGTCCTTCCATAAGCGCCATGCATGTGTCCTCAACGCGAGCAAGAGCGGAGCGTTAGACTGGAATCCTTTCGATATCTATGATAAGGCCGCGCACTGATTTAACGTGATCGGAGAGGTCCTACAGGATCCCATTGTTCTACAAGAGAATGTTTACAACATGGACGAGACCGGCGTCATGCTTTCCAAACTGAACGCTGTCAAGGTGCTTGTTGGTAAGGAGAATCAGCATGGCTCTAGAGGGGCGCGTGTGAAGCGAACAACGGTGACGGCTGTTGAGTGTATTGGTGCCGATGGCAAGTACTTAGATCCTATGATCATCTGGCCTGCATCGACTCACCGAGCTAATTGGATCACTTTCCAACTCCCGGTTGGCATTACGCATACTCCGACAGTGGATATACTGATTCCTATCTCAGCTTACAATGGCTCAACCTTGTGTTTGATCCACAAACCAAAGAACGGGCCAAGCAGGGACCGCGTGCATTGATATGTGATGGCTTCGGGACACATGAAACGCTCGAAGTCATGGAGTTCTGTTTCGAGAACAATATCGTGCTGTGCCGCCTTCCATTCCACACCTCCCATAAGCTTCAGCCCTGTGACATGTCAGTGTTTGGTCCACTGAAGGTGGCCTATAGAGGTCAGGTAGAGAGATTGGAGCGAGGGTGCGTTGGGACAATTGGCAAGGAACGTTTCACGTCTCTCTATAGCCGCGCCAGAAAGGAGGCGTTCACATCCAGGAACATACGAGCTGGATGGGCCAAGGCCGGTCTCTTCCCCTTCAATCCGAACAGGGCACTTTTGGGGATTCCGAAACCCACAGCTGAAGTGATCGCTTCAGAGTCAGTGGAGGTTACCGCGGGATGCAATCCGCGCGGCCAAATAGCGTCACCGCACACGCCTATAACGCTAGTATCAGCGGGAGCTGTTACGTCGCTGCATAGTCTGATAGAAGCTGATGCTCATATGCTTGATTAGGCGAGTAAGCATCACTTGCAGAGGCACTTACAGAAGCTCACCAATGCCACGCGACTTTCCTTCGCTGAACGCGCCCTCCTCTAAGAACAGGTAAGATTTCTTGCTACGATAAAAAACGAAGGGAAAGCTCGCCGCGCAACTAAGTCAATTATAATCGGTACGGCGGGGGTGATGACCTTCCAAGACCTCGAGAAGGCACGAGCAGAGCGCGCCGCGAAAGAAGCGGAGAATGAGGCTAGGGAGGCAAAGCAGACTTCGAAGGCAGCTCTGACAGTAGAGGAGACCGCTGCAGGCAAGGTAAAACGTGGTCGGAAATGCAAGGACAACGCAAGAGAAGATGTGCCGGAGCCAGAGGCAGACTTAACACAGGTTAGCCAGGTCCAGATAGGATGGGCAGGAAGTGCGTCAGGATCATCTAGGGCACCAGTAGCGCGAATGTGGTAGTAGAGGATGCAGACACATTGTACTTGAGTTTCGTGACTTCTGCCTTGCGCGTCGCGAGTTTGCAGAGGACACTGCCATGGGACTTGCTGCCCAGATCAATCATGCAATTCCGGTCGAATCCTAGAGAAGTACACCGAATAGTGCGAAGTGGGCCGACTTTCATGCAATGGTGAGGAATGCATTAGCAAGTACGATCAGCAGGAAAGATCGAGCAAAACGGAAGGCGATGTAGGGTGCGGCTGTAATCGTTGCCGCCTGGGGGCCTGACAGGTCCGATCACTACGGATTTGCTGGCTATTCGGAAACTACGATCACCATGATAGCTGATGTCGTAAATCGGTAATGCAGACCCAAAAATTGCCTCTTTCTTCATTTCGATGCTGAAAATGTTGGAATAGCACGTGTCTTGAGTTAAGAGCCACCTGGTTCGCCGCGACAAAGCTGATTATGAGGGTAGATGTGCCCAAGTGAATCGAGGCAAAGCTGAGCTTGAACGCTACGATGATGATATGCTACTGCGAGCCAATCGTCGATGCTGAGAATGCCGTCCTGTTAATCGGCGAGCATCTTTCGAGTACGAAGAACGCACATCGACGAGTTCATTCTTATGTTCCGACTATCATGCTTTAAGCGAGTATCTCTCAGCTCCCGAGACACCGAGTGATAAGCAGACGAAGCTCGCTGCACTTGCCGTACTATCGCGTGGCATACCCATCTCAGAGTTCAACCTCTATCACGATCAGTTCGGTATTCTTCAGTCCATGTTGCAGTCTTTCCGTGACCTACCCCGCGAATCGAAGGGAGTCCATGACTGTGTCGATGAGAACAATGATAGCATCCAAGAAGATGTGGATTGGCTATCTCGTAAGCGAATGAAGCTCCAGGTAGTTGTCTATGACAGAGCACGGAATCGGAAGACCAAGATCGGTCAAGCGATTGTAGAGCATGAGGCGTGGGAAGACGAATTTCCTACTGGTCGTCTTAACAGCAACTTTATGCAGCGATGGCAGGTCTGCGAGTGCAGTTCACACAGGCAGCGAGTTCCGCACATTGCAAGCCCTCGAGTCCGCGAATTGATCAACAGAGTAGTGAGCAGTCTCGCCAAAGTTCCGCTACGTCATCTAGCCTACCACCAAGCTCCAGAGCTAGATAGGAGCCAGTAAGTCGCCAAGACGCCGACGACGAGCTGGTTGTAGAAGGTAGCTCTGAACCGGGTTCAGATACTACTTCCGAGCGAATTGAGATGTTAGCCGGAGAAATGAGCCTGGATCTGGTCGGATCACGTCGCGGGGAGATCGAAGTTGACGAGAGAGAGGAAGACATTCCTGCGAGAGGCCTGTCTATGTTTCTCAATGCCAGGACTAGAGTGCACTCTACAGTAAGTGATCAGGCGCCCTTTTTCGCAAAGTTTGAACCTCTCAGAGCTGCACATGGCAAAGCCCTTGCAGGCGCCCGTTCTCGCGAGCGAGAACTACAGTGCAGATATTTCAGCAACTCCCATAGGCGACTCTTCATATCGACCCCACCCTGGGCAAACCAGGGATCAATTGCAAGAATGTCTGTGTTTGGGTAATGCCAACTGTCTTCGTATGCTAGACTATTGCTATGGATACGATTGGTTCGTAAAAGCAGCTCTGTAGTGGTCGTGTATAGTGAGGAAATTCTGGCCATAACCACCCGTTTGCATCATCCGAGACTCCAGCACCGTCAAATCCCGCAACTATTCCTATCAGAGAACCCCGTCCACCGAATACAAGGATCTTCTAAGGAATGTGTCAAACCAGTCGCTGTCGACAGCATCGGTGAAAGGCTCGTCAATGCCGCCAACGAATGTCAAGCTCGACCCCGATCCGTACTGGGATGGCGGCAAGCCGTTCTCATAGGCGGTCCAGGATGGCAGCTCCGTGGTCGCATCTTGGATCGTACTGTACACGCCTGATAGCCGCGCGGACGCGCGCGAGTCATTGGGAGACACTGGGTGATGCTGACCGCACGCGAGATGAGAGACGTGAAATCAATTTGCCGGTCTCGCAAGGATCGATCCATGTTGGCCTCGCACCTAGCAAATTGAGTGCGCCTCGCACTAGCTGGCGTTACTACAGTGGGAGCGTTGTGTCAATCAACCATAGGATGCCGTGTGTTCTAGAGTGTCTGATTGGCGAAGTGGCTGAGCAGCTCCAAAAGTCCAAGCCTAGGCTGCGGATGCACGAAGACCGGCTCAATAAGCGACTCATGTGCTGGCAGAATCATGTTATCGGGACTCGAATTGACGCTGATGATGCTGACAGGCGATAGTTTCCGCTCGGAAAGTGGCGCTGATGAAGCATCGCACTCAGTATGGGATTTTCCGCCTACGGATACCTCATCATCTTCAGCAACATCGCTACACGTCTCGTCGCAGCCCATTCGCTCGTTCACCAGTCCAAGCGAGCAGAGGACTGTATGAATGTCCGGTGGCTCTTCCATATCGGGAACAGTGCTGGCATGCTGCAAACGCTGGTACATTGAGTGGATGCCGGCTACTAGCTGCCATCGCTGGCGTTCTCGTAGATCAACGTATGACCTCGTGTAGACTCGATTGCGGTCGATTCTTTGGCGACTGTCATGGATAATCTTGGTTAGTTGTGCATCGATTATGGGGCGAGATAGTGGCAGACGGACCTGTAGGCGCAGACACTGTCGTCGCCTTTGCATCTGTTACAAGGCAAGTGTCCGTCATACCTTCCTTTTTTCAACCTACAGCGATCATAAGCTTTCCGCACTTGAGTATGATGAACACTCATACTTATGACTAACAGAGGAGGTGGCTTGTCGAATAGTCTCTTGTGATGATGATTAGCGCGAATTACCAGCTCGTCAACTATGAGCGTAATTGGCAGAATGTGTTTTGGCTGAGGGTGCAGAACTGCAGACTAAGTTGCTGACGTGTGCGGGTGGTGACGATACACGCTAGCCACCAACATCCACGCTAGCCGTATGCGGTCGAGGCGGCAGCAATTCCCATGAACGTGATAGTGTTTTGAGTCCGATGTGGTTTCAGGTAATGGCGATCTTCGAGATCGGAAGATGGGGAATCAGTGCTTTGTCGTAGAGCCGAGTCTGGCCTGCATTGATCGCCCATCGAGTCGTCCAAGTGGTGATTTCAAACGGGTCAGACGAACAGATACGCGAGCGTGAACATCGAGCCGTTATCCCAATCACGGCTATCCTCGCCCTCAGCATGACGTTGCCGATTGATAGCGGTAATGGACATTGACAGGACCCATTGCAGCTTGAGCGCCTTGCCCAACCCAGTGATGCGGCAGCTCTGTACCACGGGAACCTGTACTGCGGACGCTTTGTATGACGTTCGCACGTAAGATGAGCGTGCGCCATGCAGTCAAAGTCAAGAAGTTGCGTTAAGTGGTTCTAATCAAAGCCCAACACTTGACCGGAGATTTATGGGTGCGAGTAACGGCGTCCATGTAAGCGCCTTCATCCTAACGCTGCTAACCACTGGCCTGATCGAGGTTTGGACGTCAAGGACTCAGAGAGGCTTGGAAGCTGACATAAATCCTGCAACGGGAGCGTCCTGCACACTTGAGTGCATTGGATTGTAGCAAAGCCGACCACCGTGAAACAGGCCCGGGAGTAAGGGGTAGAGCGCAACGACAGGTTCGTAAGGCCATGCATGTTGTAAGCGGGGATGCACACCGGCTCAACTATCCACACATTACGCCAACGGATGATGGACTCCGGAGTAAACTCCGAAGTCCGCAGTAGCACTCCGAAGTACGCCTAATAGGGCCACTGGGCAAGACTCTGGCGCCAAGGCAGAAGTCAAGGTTCCCATTGTGCAGCATGTGTGCGTGCGTTGGTAAGTCAACCGACTGCTGACCAAGTTGAGGACAGTCGTTGCCAAATAATCGAAGGCTTCCGAGCGTTCCACAGTCCACAGACCCGGAAAACTACTTCGTAGCATCATTCATCCCATCGATTTGAGCCTGTTCTCGAAATTTCCGGACATACCCAGGTTTAGCAAGTTCTCGAGCGGGTGTAACCAGCGCAATCTGGCTTTTCCACTCGTCAATGCCACCAGTGGGCCATATGCTTACCGGCTGGCGAGGAAAATCGTGCACAACAATCATGTTCTGCGTATGAATTTGACTGACTAGAACCGACAGTGGAAGTAGGTCGTAGTCAGGATGGAGATCACCGAGATATCCAATACCTGCTTACGGGCGAGTTTGCTCGGATCACTCCGATCTGGGAGTTGCAGCTGCGATGCACGCTGCTCTTGCTGTACCTTGTCAACCTCGGCAACGAAAAGCGCTGTGACACAAGTTAATCTGTCCGGATACGGGACAAACTGAGAACGAAATGTACGCGTTGCCCAAACCTCCATGATTTACTTTGCTCGCAAAATAATACGTACCCGTTCCTGCCTGAAAAGTGCTCACCATATGCCCAACGGGAGACCTGGATTAAGTCCTTGGGCATATTGATCGTAACACCTAGGTTCTCACATGTGCATTGTTTCTGGCAGCGATGTATATGATGGTCCTCTATCCGCGACCCGATTAGGAAGACCCATTTCAGAATGCAATGGCACTCCGGGCAGCGTAAGAGCGTGCTCATATGCGAAGGAACATCGTTTGGAGTACTCGGGCCAGAGCTAGCTAGTCGTACGACGAGTTCTTCGTGCTCGCTGTCATTTACCAGTCCTGGCCATGGCAGTTGCGCCGCATACTCTTCTTCAGAGCCGGGCTCTACCTAACGGTCAGTGTACCTACGCACCTGACCTGCTTCGGGTATCTACCTAACTCCGAGCGTAAAGCGTACATCGGACATCCAGCATATGCAATACTGTCGACATGGGCGGCGGTCATGCGCAGCCTCTGCATGTCATACAGAAGGTAGACGGCGTTTAGACCATTCACAGATCGTAAGACTGAGGGCGGGCGCAATGGTGCGGAAGAGCACAACGTAGGAACGACGTCAACAGGCCTTGTACTTGTCTTCTGCCAGAGGGGAGCATCGGCTGCCACCGCGCTCGGCGTACTCCGATGCGTGGGAGGAAGGCTAACAAATGGATATTCGCAAAATTCAATTCCGCGAGGTAACACGTAGTTTAAGTGCCAGTGTAGGGATGATGTGCTATCATCGGTATGTTCATTACCAGCATATCAGGACTGTGGTGCGCTCACGAACATAGTGCTGTTTTGTCGACGGATGAACTCGGGGACAGACATTACGGTGTTGTTAAGTTGCTAGGTTGTCGAGGTACAGCGTTATTTAGATGCAAGAGCGGTGTGATCCACGACATTTCCAAGCAGAGCATCAAAGATGACGGTAATCTGTCGCAAAACATGCGGTACCAGCGTACGACACGAGCAACGCTCGTTACCGAAGGTCTTAATGCGCCATTCAACACGATATCGGAAGCTCTCAAGCGACTTGCCCAATGTCGGAGTGAATCAATTTCTGTCTGGCCGCAATCATGAAACGGGGCTTCGTGAGTAAAGTTGTCGGCGATCTCTGTCCAGCGGGCACCAATCTGCGAAGGCAACGCAGTCAACCACACTCTACACAATGGCGTTGCGACTCCTGTAACACTATGTGAGTGTAATGAAACAAGCACAGCTTGCCATCCGCCGCTCCTCTACGGTTGGATACCTCTGCCTCTCATGGTCAGCATTCTCTCAAAAGCCTGTGGGATCTTGTGAGCCACCTATCTGCTACCAATATTGCAATCCTGTACTAAGACGGCATGCTAGCAGAGCCGCATGTCCTATTAACGCGACCCTAGAATAATCCAAGCAATCTGACGTGAAGGCGGTTGCCCCATGCGATCTGCCCCTCTACGACACCTTCGAAACATGGAGCATACGTAACGAAGGAAGCTCTGGTAAGATCCCGACCGGTCCTCTATGGTGTGTACTGACATCACGTAGAGTATCGTACTAGCAAGCATCGTACGAGCTGATACATGCGAGAATCTGCCATCGGCTACAACATCCGGGCTATCAAGTATGTCAGGCCGCCGGAAGGCTCGTGATCGCACAGAGGGACTTCATTAGGACGCTGCGCGCTGTATTGCAAACTTATATCGGCTCACTCGGCTGGCACGCGTTCGAAGCCTCCGATCTCATGCCGGATCGATCGGATGGCGTGGTCATTTTCAAAGGCGTAGGTGATTATTGTCACACCACTCGTGCCACGGCAGCCGCCATTTTCGATGCCAGCTCCGCATCCCCGATCTTGAGGCCTTGCGACATATAGGAAATAATCCTCCCTCGTTCACTCCCATGGTAAATTATTGATCTCGCAATGACACTACGTCTTCCCCGAGCCACCATTGCGAACACGTCAACGCCTGTCTTCATTGGAAATCAACTATCAAGCGACACCTTAAACTGGCCATATTGGAATTCTCCAAACCTGACCTTCTCACGACCCCGCCCTCTTACTCGATTCTCCCCGATCCGATCCATCACCGCAAGTACCCAATCAGTCCAGCAAGACACAGCGGCAATATCTCGGAGACTCTACTGCAACCACGAGCTGCTTTATTCGAAAGCCAGACTCCTGGCGAGCTGTCTAATCTATTCCCTCGCCTGTTATCATATCTCGGCTGCACCATGGCGGCTGTGAACGTCCTCCAGCTGCAGAACGCAGCCGCACGCAAAGTACTTCCTCTCCAACAACCATCAGTACCGCAGCAACATGTACCCCTATGCCGCAGTGACGGACTTGCCAAGCTCCCATCGTCGACCCCGGAGTCAACGTCCAGCGTGCTACCGTGCCTCGAAGCACGATGTTCGAGATGCCAACAACCACAATTTACACTTCAAAACACGGGTCGCTCAAACATGGTGCAGTACGGCCTTAATAGCTACTATTGTTTGCGATGCGCAAACCGCGTTGGCCTCACAGATGGTTGAAGAACAATATTGGTTACTACTGAATCATTGTTTGACAACCGGTCTTCGGCAGAATCGGATAGACCCGATCATCGACGACATACCGGTTGGTACGGTCGAGAACAAGTACTACTGAGCTTGCGAACCTCATCATCCACCTTCGATAGCGTGCTCAAGTTCAATCACGCAAGGAGAATATGGCCTTGTCCGATCACATAAATGGCGATGATCTTTATGGGCAAATATGGACAAAAACGTTAAGTTGGCCGGCACTTTTCACAGCTCTGAGAGGGTACGACTCTCGAAGACGGATTCAGAGCAGACGTACATATCGGCATGATAGTCACTTCGATGAAGCAGGTACTATTTGGGGCGAGACAGGTAGTTGCGAGACTATGCTTGAATGGGTGTCATAACTTCACTGGGAGGCGTATGTAGCATTAGACCATGACACAAACGCGGTCACGCCGGACAAGAGATGCAGCTAGAGTAACAGATTGCCTGAACGCCAGAATGCAGATAGAGCATGAGCACGGCAGCACTTCTTGCTTTTGTTGGGGCAGATTATCCACCGGCGACTTGATCCCGCACCGCAATCTTTTTCTCATATGAACAGCATATAGACGTTCCGGGAAGAGAACGCGTCCCAGACGGTAGGGTACTTCACGAGTGCTTTGTCTTCCGATAGGGTGAGGTACTGTTGGCTCCTAGCCTTGTCTTTGAATTATCTTTGGCCGCATGCGCGATAGTAGAGGGTAGTGCAAGGGATATCGCCATGATCAGCTAGGGCACGAAATAATCCAGGCACGCTAGGAGGAAGACCCTGTGCCAGTACCTGACTTGCTCGATTAGACATAGTTGGTTTTATGGTAATAACAGCGAAGCACGATCTCTCTAGCACACGATGCTGCTAGGTAGTAGTGAGTGAACCTCATCACGTACCCCCTGGAAACTTCTAGAACATGCATCACGATCGATATCGGTGCTGGCAAGAATTTGGTAATTTACTTTAAGGAAAATATGGTAAATGGGCTAACTTAGCGGACTCGCCGACCGCGCTAACCTAAGCCACAGATGCGGATATCTTACCGGGTATGACCGAAAGTCTCGTCGAGCGTGTTGGAGCGACCGATACAATCTTCCGCCTTGCTTGTTCCGAACAGCACCACTTCCACCAGGAATCGAAACCCCCGACTGGACTCACCCTGTAGATTCGTGCTATCACAGACGGTGCTTCCAACGACCCAATTGACAGGGCACTATATGGGTTGCAGGACAGGCTGAAAAGCAAATTTGTCCGACAATGCGTCACCCTGCGTCCGTCACACTGGTGTACAATGGTCCTAGTGCACGCCGCGATCAATTCGACGCATTTGCATGTTCGGCTACCATGTCCCAAGGTGCAGCAGCACGTCCCGGACGACGAGCCTAAGCTGTTGTGCGACCTGACGATCGAGATCATGCACTATACTATCGGTACTCAAATAATGATGTCATCCGGCCTTAACGATGGCACTTGCACGCGATATATCAATGGGATCCGCTAATATGGGTACTAGAGGAGTAGAGGTGCGGATCCCCTGTCGTGGACGTGGAAGATGCGTGGGACAAGGTGGAGAAGTTGCTTCTTTGGTAGCCGGGCATCTTACTGCTGAAGAAGCTAGTGCATGACGCGGTGGGGGACCTCATGGTGAAGGCTTGAGCTGCGACGCCAAGATCACGGCCGAGCCTGCGTTTATCACGAGTGTGCGAAACACAATTGGGAAGAGAGGGGCGTCGAACCGTCCGTCCCGGCGGCCTAATGAGCTGATGGAACAGAACCTACGCATGCCTTGCTGTACAATGAGTCGACAAAGTGCTTGAGCAACGATCGGTGGCATTGACCTCGGACCTGACGATGGCACGATTGATTAGGAGTTCCGGGATCAGATGTTATCTAGTCCGGCAGCACTGGCTCTGTAGTGACGCGAGACAATCCCAACCCCTCACTATCTCAACGAATAGCATTCCTCTCACCTTTGCATTCCTGACGCCTGAACTGTATGTATACTGTTTGTGCCTACCATATGCGCACCAATCAAGTGACGTCTGTGAGAATCCTCCCGCTGCGACCGGACGTAAGTCCGCTTATCGTGGAGGGTCCGTCGTATCCATTGCGAATCGCTCATGCAAATGTCCACAACTCACGATCACAAAGTCCCAGCAACGTCTCAACATCGCCTGCCCTACGTTACTTCAATATGCCTTGTTTATCACCCCCATTCCATCTTGCTGACACAGATCACCTTTCAAAATGCTTGGGAACGATTGGGCCTCATACCTGAGCGTTCGCGCCGCTATCCTTTTCTTCCATTACGTTGGTCCGCTCGGCACGCTCTATACCAGCTTTCTGGTGCTGCGGTCGGTGCAGACAGTTTCATGGCCTGAATACACACTGCTACGCGCATGGGCTGCTGCCGAGAGCGCCTGCTTCGTCTTCCTCTTATGGTACCGCACCCGGCTGCAATATGAAGCCACCCATCCTCCGCTGCGTTCTGCAGATGAGAGGATCGCGTTCTTCAAGACAGTAAAGGCACACATCCCCGACATGACTGCCTTCGTCGGCGGCTGGTTCCGAGGCGCGGAGATGGACGACATCGGGAGAGACGACCTGAAGCTGTTCCTGTACTGGGCCTTCTTCGAGGGAAGAGCGGATGATGAGGACGAGCTGGAGGATATGACAAAACAGGTCGAAGACTCGATCGGGCACGGATTAACGCCGGGAGCGGGCAAAGCCAAGGGCTTGCGCCTGACTATCGACCCTGTCCA
>NAJO01000123.1:0-20987 GCA_002077065.1 Cryoendolithus antarcticus | reverse complement strand
GCTGTTGAAGCAGCCATAACCTGAGCACCTTTGGCAAGCTGGGTTAGAGCTTCAAAGATTGGGGTTGGTGAGCTGCTTTGGTGTCTTTCAAGCCTTTGCTCAATAAGAGTAGCCTGCTTGTCTACTTCCTTGGTATTGCTTGGTGTCTTTGTATACCATGAATCTTGAGACAAGGGCCGACTTGGAGACCTGAACACTGGATCTAAGTTTAACAGTACAGCCTCTGGATCAAATGGGTGTAGACCAGATCCTCTGAAGCCTGCTTGGACATTGGCTTGAGTGAAGGAAGCAAGGAAAGCTTGTTGGAAGACTGCAATGAAGTCAACCTTTGTGATATGGAAGATGTGATTTCTGATCAAGTCCTGATTTTGCTTTGAGAAAGCAGTCTTGAGAGGACTAAAACAGCCGATATCTAGTGGCTAACAGAGGTGTGAAGAATGAGGAGGCATCCAAAGGAGAACAATGTTGTGATCTTCACAGAATGTCCTAAATTCTGGTGTTGTATGGCTTCCATGGTTGTTAAGAACAAGGAGCCTTTTGCTCCCAACTGTCTTCTGTCTTGTATGCTTCTCAAAGTGCTCAATCCATTTTAGGCCAATCTTATCTATAGTCCAGCCATTTGCACTAACTGTGAATGTCCAGGTTGAAGGTAGGCCTTGGTAAAACCATGCATGATGCAGCTCCTTCCCCTTCAAGACCAGGGATGGAGGAGTTGTAGAGCCATCTGCACAGGCTCCTTGAATCAAAGTGACCCATTCAGTATTTGTAGGCTTCACCTACTTTGGCCTTCCTGGTCTGTCTGCATCTGTAACAACCTTTGAAGAAGAGATCTGGCCCATCTAAAAGCCAGCTTCATCAAAGTTGTATATGTCCTCTAGAAGGATCCCATACTTGTTGATTGTGTTCTTTACTAGCTCAGACTAGGCTGTAATGATCTGTGGATCTTCACAACGCTTCCTCTGACATTCATATGTCCTTTCAAGTTTGACTTGAAGCCTTGGAGTCCTTTTGACAAAGGTGTTAGCCTAGTTCACTCCGACAGGTTGTGCTCGTCTTGCTGCACACATTGAGTCTGCCATTTGTTTGACCAGAGCAATTGTAGGGGACAGTCTTGAGCATCAAGCTTAAGAATGTTCTAGACAATGACTTCCTCTTCAATGGAAGTCAGCTTCTTGTTGGTTGGTGTGTAATCCTCTCTTGAAGTGCATCCATGGATTCTTCGGTACAATGAATTGGGAGTGACATTGAAGGTCTTTGCAGCAGCATGGATACTTCTACACTGGCCAGAATGGAAAGCTGACATTGCAAGCAAGATGCCACCTTCATTTGAGCTGATTTGGACGCGTTTTGGTTGAGACATTACGCGTAGAAGTTGGTGAGTACAGATTTGGTGAAATTGTTTGCCACGCCCTCGTATTAGCCACGCACCCGTGCCCCGCGTTACGGCAGAAGCGTGAAGATCGAGAAGCAAGGGCTGCTGCAAAGAGGGCGGTAGCGGCATTGAAGAGGGCAAATCGACAGGCATTGAAAGGGGCAGAGCAGACCTCTCCACGCGTTGCGAAGCAGTCAGTCACTACTACTGATAGGCTAACAAAGGTTGCTAAGGTTCACAAGAGGCAGAGGAGGCCTGTAGTTACTACACAACTACAAACAACGTCTCTACCTGTTATAGAGGTCAAGTCACGATCAGGCCGTGCTATCAAGGCACGGCCCCGTTTCGGGGAAATCTGAGTCGATAGATCTGTAGCTGCCATACCACATAATCAACAGTATCAATTTGGAGCCAATCCATCAAGATTTGATCATGTTATTAACGTCGCAATGTTGATAGCGTGGTATAATGAGAACGTTGCATTTGATAGGGACATGCACACCGCAGGGACCTCTTCTGGTGAAGAGCTGTGGCAATTTTAGAATTTAAGTTGTATATAATGGCAGACTCTGGACGAAATCCAATAGCAGGTGACTAAGACCACGTCCGTGGCTTGACCGTGTGGTGCAGTCTCGCAATTACGTCTAAAACGTGCGTAAGCAGACCGCAGACTATTACGCTAGTATAGAGGGCACAGTACAGTGCAGTCCAGTACTGTACCAGGTGAACCTCTGTTGTTATTGCGTAGAAAAGGTACATACCAGTTCGCCCAGATCGTCCGAATTTGTCAGTGATCGCCCAACTCGTTCAATTCGCCCAGATCGCCTAGTTCGCCTGTGATCGCCTTGTGAACGCACAGAATAGTTCGCCCACGTCGCCCAGGCCGCCTACTCAAGAGTATGCTTTGACCACCGCACTAACGGCCGCATACGTGTCGAAGCGCCTGACTCCATCTCCACACATGTCTAGCAGGAGCACAACCCGCAACAAGGTCGATGTCGCGTGCGTTTGTGGGAAGGTCGTAAAAGGCGGCCATCTCCGCTGCCATTGACAGAGGCACGATCGCAATGGACACGCGGCAGCCGCCTCGATCGAGCAGCTCGGAACACTCCATGATGTCTTTGAGGCATGCGGTACTCGTGCCGACGATTAGGTGACTGGAGGGACATCAATTTTGGCGGCTTCAAGTATGACCGTACTGTCGTGTCAATACCTCGTTGTGCACACATCCCTTCGCACTGTATCGGCCCAGGTCTGCCGCTTGTGGCAGCATTGCCAAGTCGGGAATATTGACAGCGACATAACCACGCAAGAGAGGAGTAAGATAGCCAACGGAAACAAGTCTTTTTACTGCCGAGAAGTGGGATACACCACAGGCTCCAGCGACTGCATGTTCAACAGCTCTCGCCGCGGTAATTTCACTTCGGTAATGCCTACAAGGAGACGTACATCAATGGTCATAGCCTGCAAAACCACACCCTTCCCCCTGCAGCGGTGAACGATAATCGCATGATTAAAGCTGCTCCGTACCACGATAAGTAGGAAATTGGTCAAGCACGTGCCTAAGTATCAGTATGGGGTGCGCTCTACATAACATGAAGTGTAGATGATGAAGATTATTATGAAGCAAGGACTTAAGGAGCTGTACCTCTCCATAATTGACAAAATAGGCTTACCGGGCTATGGGAGGTACCTGGTATGCTCAACATACATGACGTCGCCTAGCAAATCAATCAAGTGGTGCATACTACTTGACACAGGCGCTTCATCTCCGTTTCTCAGCCTTGACTTCATTACGCGCACCCGTCGTGCAGAGTGTAGGCGGCTAAGGGCGACATAGGCCGGGGTAGATCGCAAGAGAAGGAGTATGATTGGGCAGCCACCGGAATCGAGCGAATCACAATGCGGCATAGCAGTGAGCGCAGTGCTCCAGTATCGTCACCCCTCGTAGCCGGAGTACCTTATGATAGAGTGCGAGGTGGAGGGTTCCTAGGGTGAAGCAGCTAGCGGTCGCGTTAAGTGAGGGGGTGCCGGACGGGCGGGCTAAGAACGGCGGTCGGAAGGTATCGGGGATCGAAACACCGGAGGGCTGTAATTGGGGGAAGAGGGCGCTCCAAGCTAAAACGAAAGAGACTGGCCCTTGGCGCACGGCAGTGGTCACATTTGCGGTAAGTAGCGACGCTAACGGGCGGCGCCATGGGAGGTCGGCAGCGCGAGCGGTCGGCGACACGGGCGTACGGTAGCGCATGGAGCGGACAAATCAGCGGGGAGAGAATTTGGGCTTCACTGTTGCCCAGGACCAACTGGCCCTAAGCCATGGGTATGATAAGGATGGCGTACTTGCAGCGCAGTCGCGGCGGCGCGTTGCAATGGCGTCGCAGTCGCGTTGCGGTTGCATTGGCTCGAGGCACGGGACGGGTCGTGGGATTAGCGCGTAGGGAAGTTAGGGTTGCAAGGGGGGTCGATACGATTCAGGTGTCGATCCGATTTGGCTATAGTAGTGAGGGGCGAGAAATCGCAGGACGGCGACGAGCAGGCGGCTCCGATCAATTCGTCTCACGGTCGGGAGGCGTCAAAATGGGCCGTTGGCAAAACACTACCTTGTAATTTTTCTCGCCATCCCCTCGTAATCTTGGCGCGGATGGACCGTACGCGGGGGGAGATTGGGTGGGGCTTGGCGGACATCAACTGGTAATTTCGGAGAGGATAACAAGTTAGGAGACGGCGTAATGGGAGCGTGCAACTAAAGAAGGTAAGCATGGTTGGATAAGACTTCAACGTAGACACGCGACGTAGAGAATTGCTAGCGACTAGAGATTTATGACTCCGGAACATTATAGCAGTCAAGATACTCAAATAAGTGAGAATTACTTGATATTGCCACCTATCTGCTAGGCGCACGAGTAATGAAAAGATAGCGGACTATAACGATCCTATGTATCCCTATCTTATCCTTCTCCGTGCCAATCCCTCTAGCGCTCTAATGTTCTAATACAGCGTAAATTTAACACTCTTATCGGTAAGAAAGGCTAGAGCAAACTATACCAACATGTCCTTAGAGGTTTTAGCTAAAGCTCTCGTTAATGTAGTAAGCAATTACTCTAAGGTAATCGACCTTACTATTGCTTTTCCAGGTATCAAAGCTAAGGGTAATTCGACTACGTGCCTTTATAAGGCTCTGCTTTACTATTGCCTGCCTTACTTCTACGATGCTCGTCGATTAGCTAGTTACGTATATTCAATAGAGCTATTAGTATTGTTTCAAGAATAAGAGGATTCTAATATATAAGGAGCTATAGATACGGCTATAATACTACACGGCGAAGTAAGATATCGTCTATAACAATCTAGTATAGGTAGTCCGGTTACTATACTATACGATTAAATGTCATTGCTTAAGTATCGGCTTGTTCTTTAATTCGCTTATAGTCGCGGATATCCCTCTACTACGCCTCGCTTTATGCCTTACGTCTAACATAAGAGCTATCGAGCTAGAAGCCGTGCTTTACTATATATCGCTATATATAGGTCGTTAGCTATGCTCTTATAACTATAACTTCATTCTTTTCGAAGTAGGCTTTATAGAGCTAGTGCAAGGTCTTTGTAGTGTTCTCGGTTAGCCCTTCGCTATAGACGATACCGTTGTCGTCCTACTAGATCTAGCTACTTCTTAGTCGCCTAGAAGGACGTATTAGGGTGTACTAGCTATATAGACTTATAGGAAGCAAGAAACCACCTTTTATGTGGCGTGGCTAGTGATTGATTAATAGACCAGAATTATGATATAGCTCTATAAGGTTGTTAGGCTCTTCTAAGAGTATAGACGTAGTGTCTATAGCCATGACAATGAATGTAGTGTCGCTCTTAGTAGAATGAGATGACTATATCATAGCTTGATAACACCAACTTCGTGCTAGCTTTAGCCTTATAACGCGAATCATACACGCTACGGATGCACGGGTATGTAGCGGCCCAAGACGGCTCTAGACAGATACCTGTAGATCCCATCTTAAGCGAGGATTAGTCATGTCGATCATGGTGTTCGTGAACATGCGAACTGATCAACCTTGAATGCGCAGTTCGTAGATATCGCTATTCGTTTGTTCGTATCTATGCGAACCGAAATGCTCGGCAGTTCGCCGTTCGCTCATCGAACAGCCTGACCAGAATCCTGGCCAGATGATTCGCGTAAACAATCGACTACCTGCTAAACCTTCTCTCAGCACATCAACATCCACTCACCCATTTTTCGCCTTCACATCCGCCAAATGGGATGCCACTAGACAATTCCACAGATCGCTAAGGTAATACGCCGTATTTCCATCCTGCGCGGTCAGTCCCCCGCTCAAACTATCCCCATACTGCCAAAACATATCCCCTCCCGTACCTCTCGCCCCCAACGCGGTAGTTTCCCAATTCAGCTCAATGGCACAATTGCTATTATATCCAAACTCCTCCAAGACGCACGGCTTCCCCGCCGCGACACAAGCTGCAGCATGATTCTTGATCCACGCATTGCCCCAAGCTTGCGCGGAGGAAGCCGAGATGCCCCATGAGTCAGGATACATGTGGTAGACGCAAAAATCGATGTTGGAATCCGCACAGTTGGCTGCGAAGTCTTCGCCTTCGCTCTGGCCATAAGGGTAGGACCCATCGCTTCCAGTTGAAAGACCGAAGCCTTCGGAACCGGTGGTGACCATGTGCTTACTATCGAGGGACTTGATGAAAGCGGCCGTACTCTTCACCCAGGTATTCATCACGCTCGTAGCGCAGCCATTACATCTCGCCTCATTTGCCAACTCCCAGGCAAAGATCGCTGGGCTGTTGGTATAGCGTGATACCACAGCGCGAATGTAAGTTTGGTACTGAGCTTGGGCCTTCGAGCTCGTGTACCATTGCGCATTTGAGGTGATGCCGGCATAGGAGTAATAGGCTGCCATGCCGCCGTAGTCGCCCCAATTGTTCACGAAGGGAATGATCAGTTTGATGCCGTAGGTTTGCGCGGATTGGACGACATAGTCGAGGCGTTGGAGGCCGTTTGTGCCGGTATTAACGCTGGCGACGCCGTTAATGAAGGACTGGTAGTAGACTGTGCCCGAGCCGGGTGTTGAGGTTACGTCGTTGAAGCTGTGGACGTCTTGTCAGTACTGTTGATGGATCTGGAGTGGCGTGGGAGATAACTCACCCCCAGACCCTAAGGACCTTGATGCCCGATGTGGCGAGGTGCTGCATGACGAGATCGACATCCGCGTTGTTCGTGAGGAATCCAATCCAGTACGTGTTAGTCCCGGCGAAGTACTGTACTTTGCCGTCGATGATGAAGTTAGTGCCACTCCTAGACGCAATGGTGCCTGTCGACACAGGCGCAGCCGAGGACGGTGTCTTCGAGGACGTTGTGACAGGCCTAGTGGTCGTTGTGGCGGCTGGCTTGGAAGTCGTGGTGCTTGCCACGGTCATTCTGCCCATCTTGTCAATACTGATTCATCTTGGTACGCGTCGTATAGTCCGACTTACGTAGCCGCCTTCGTGGTCGATGCAGTTCCCGGTTTACATTGCGAGTACCACTGATTCTGCGCCTGGCAAGTATACCCAGAGACGCAAGAAGTTCCACCATTCCAGCCTTGTCCACCACACTGTCCCCAAGCCCCCACTTGAGATTGCGCAGCAACGGCCGAAGCCAACGCTGCCACAGTCAAGAAACGGCGCGTCATGAGGTAGCGAGATCGATCGAGATGGTTCATGTAATGGGATCTTGTCGCAAAATGATCACATATTCTGCGCAGACAAAGCCTCTGATATATGTGTACTCCATATCTCAATTCTGTGCTCGGGTACAACGACACGTCTCCGGGCCAAACAGGCAATCTCAGCAGGGACCGGATGGTGTCTCGCCGACGAATCTACACCTCTTCCCCATAGACGACATGGTACACAAACAGCATCATCAGCCCGAAGATCTGCTTCACCGTGAGTTTCTCCGTGGTGGAACGTCAGTCACCCAGAGGTCTAAGAGTACAGAGTGCTCAATTGCCAAGTGAGACACGGAGAGCGATGATCCGCACGGGTTATCGTCCATATTCGGCCGTCAAGTCGCCTTCATGTTGTTTCATGACCGAGGGGAATCTCCGCGCAGAAGCAAGACAGTCTCCCAAATCGTGCCGGATGGGCTATGATACACTCGTGTATCCATACAAGTCTACACTAAGCCTACAACCCCTCCATGTCGGTCCTCCCGCACGGTCTGAGCGCCGTCTTCCACAACGGCCTTGGGTGCATCGTTCCCGCCGTCTTCGTCCTCATCGTCATCGTCGTCGACGATCGTAGCAGCAGACGTTCTAGGTCTCGTCTTACTGGCATTTTCTTCCTCCTCAACACCACTCATCTTGTCGTCCGCATCAGTGCCAGTATTCCCATTCGCATCTCCAGTCTCGTCCTCATCGTCGGACTCCTCGACCAGATCAGCAAACTTGAACTTGCTCTCCTGTCCACTCTTCCTCTCCAACCTCCGCTTCTTCTTGCGCCTTCCTGACCCACCATCCTCAGCATGCTCACCACCAGAACCACTAGCCTCAACACTCTCCCTCGTACTCCGCCTGTCCTTCTTCCGCCTCTTCTTCCCACCCTCTTCGGCACCCGCGCCACTTTCCACCATTCCGCCATTCCCGCTCTCATCCTCCTCGCCCTTCATCTTCCACTTCGCAGCCTTACGCTTCTCCCGCTTTTTCTTCTCTCCATTTTCCGCATCAGTAGTATACTCCGCCTCCTCCCTCGCTCGCTCCTCGTCCATCCGCCTCGCGATAAACGCCTTGCCCTCATCCCTCATCCGCTGTATCTCCTCAGCCACCCTGCGCTGCCGCTCCTCGACAGCCTCAGCAACGTTGCGCTTCTCTCCTTCTCTTCGCTGAATTTCCGCTTCGCGCTTCTTCCTCTCGTCGTCAAGGCGCGGAGCATTTCTGCGCTGGTAGTCTGCTTGCTTCTCTGCGGCAGTCGTGAGTTGGTGTTTCATCGTATTCCTGCCCATGCTGGCGCGAGCTTCGATGCCATCCTTTGAAAATGGCGGGTTGGGTGATCGGGCGATTTCTTGGAACGACGTAATGGCCGCATCAAGGTCTTGGCTTGCGGTCTCAACATCGAAGAGGCTGCGCTGGGCTTCTGGAGGTGTGGTAATGAGCTGCGCGATCTGGATCTGCACAAAGGCGACATTGAAGCGGTGATTGATCTCATCTTGTGCGCCCTTGCTCGCTTCGAGTGCGCAGCGGGAGCAGTCTAGGGAGGTCTTCATCGCTTCGAGTCGGGCTTCTTGCTTTTCTGCTTTGGCGTAAAGTAGCCATGTCCGACCAAGGCAGGCGAGCACACCGCCGAACTGTGGGTCGGTGCTCCTCATCTTTGCAAGAGCAAGCTTGTAGTTCTCGACAGAACGCCCGAACTGCTTTACCTCCACGAAGATGTGGGCAAGATTCGGATTTACACTCGAGTCTTTGATGGTCTCGCGGACCTTGCTGAGGATCTGAATCGCATTCAGCAGGTCTTTGCGATCCTCGGCGAGTGCTTATTCCCATGCCTTGTGCTGCATAGGCGTTGCGGGGGTTGCGAGTGAGGATTTGTCGTGGAACTCGACAGCCCTATGTTGAATGCCGCTGCGCTTATCCTTCTGCTGATCTGCAGCTCGCGACATTTCGCGCGCGACTTGGAGGTGGAGATTTCCCATGCCATTTAGGGTCTACAGGTCATGCTTGTCGTATGTCTGCAGGGTGCTCTCGTAGTGCTTTCGCTCAACGTCCTCGTTCAGCGCCAACGTACGCCGCTTCGATCAGTTGACGTGCCAGCCGTACAGACTTCGAAGTTGCAGGTTGCTAGGATCCGATTCCATCAGCTGCTTCAGCATCTTCGTACCTTCAGCAGGATCGGAGTTCAACGCAATGTATGACAGTCAGATGCTGGCGTCCATGTAGTCCGGATGACGCTGCAGTAAGCTACTGTATACGTTCTTTGCCTCATCATCTATGCTCTCGACCTCGTAATTCCGAGCTAGATTGAAGGAGATAGTTGTCACCGGTGCATCCGTATCAATCGGATAATCTCGCTCTTGCATCTTCACACATGCTCCCAATGCTGTCTGAAAGTCTTCTCGAGCCTGTGCATAGCGATCACCGAAGAAATGAAGTACGGGCAATGGGTATTTTATGAGGCAGTTGAAGCTGAAGTAGTAGAGGGGATAGCAAGGCCAAAATATAGAGCATCACAGTGTAGCAAATGCGGTCAGCGAGGCCATACCTGTAAGAATTGCAGGAATTGAGAGTAGATACCAATGTACAACACGTATCAACCTTAAGTTCATTGAAGCAGTAGTAGTTGAGATATCTGATCACATAGGTTGTAGACTTCAAATTTCATGATCACGCCCTCGTAATGGTCACGCACCCGTGCCCCGCGTTAGGTGCTAGCGCCGGGCGGTATAAACTCATTCATTCATTGGTGGAGATGTCCGCCGTTGCGGTGACATGTGGATGTACGCCGGGAGTGAAGCGGGGTGGGAGAACAGGGGTTATAGATCTTACTGCAGAGGTCGTCGCCGCCACTTGCGGGGTTCAGGCCATGCGTCCATCCCTGCCCTGGGAATGATCTGTTGAGAGTTGGCGCCGGGCAACCCTTGATCTACCACGTCATGTGGCTTGTTGCATATCCTGATGGCACGCATGGCCTAAAGCCAAATTGATGTGGCTACTCACTTGAGCCAAGATTGGCCTGGGCATGAACGTAAGGCGGAGTGGTGAAACTCCTTGCTGTGATACAGCCGATGAGTATACATATATAACATTGCACATACGCCGCTTCGACCCGGTTTAGCGAATGAAAGTTTCTCACTTCACGGCCAGCAGACCTGTCCTGCCCCCATGCTGGACTAAGTTCATAGAGACTGACAGAGCTTTGTGCGACTACGATGTATCACACTTTCCAGGCCGTCACGCCTGCGCTGGACGTTGAAGACATAATCGTCGGCAAGATTGGCCGTCCAGGTGGTCCAAGCAGGATTTCCACAAGCAACGCCTGCGTGGCGTGTAAACGACGGAAGAGTCGATGCGATGGCCTGAAACCTTGTAGCCAATGCCAATGGTATCAGCACCCAGAAGCTTGTGCTTATGCGAAACCTACGCAACGGGTCATCCCCTCGAGGAAGTACGTACCGTCTCGGTGACGAAGCAGATTCGCCCATACTGACGGTAAGCATCAGACTCGTAGACAAGCTTCTGAACCAAGTCGATCAGTACCATGCTATCCTGTCGCGACTATATTCTGGCAAAGACTTCGAAGCCTTGGTCGCGTTGCCACGAGAGGAACTTATCAACTTGGCTATCACTTCGCCAACACCGGCAACGCCACCGTCTAGCGATGGCGGTGCTATGCAACAGTCGATGCACGACAGCTCGGAAACGTATGGCTCTACGAGTGGTCACAGCCTCGATGCTCCCGCGGAACTTACGGAGCAGAAGGCAGGGTTCGACGAGGAAAGACGGCACAAGGTCAAGTTGCAAGGTATCTCGGACGACGTCAATGGCCTATCGCTATCGATGGACCGGCAGTCATCGTGTGTCGGCGTTTCATCCATCAATGCGGCACTCAAGGTCATCTTCAAGACGGTGCCAGTCGCTCGTCCTTACGTTGCCCAGACCTACATTGAAACAGCACTCCCGAGCAGAGCTAACACACCGCCACCGCAACAGCAGCAACAACAACAACAACAACAACAACAACAACAAGAACAGCATCACCAGCACTCATGGGAAGGCGACTTGGCCTACACACCACCACCAGACATCGGTCACAAATTGATCGATGCCTATTTCGCTCATATTCATGTATTGATGCCAATGGTCGATGAAGATCAATTTTGGCATACCTGGGTGTACGGTGAACGACGAGACTCGGCGTGGCTGGCACTTCTTAACATGATTCTTGCATTGGGTTCCCTGGCATCTGGCACAGCCGAGAGTGAGGATCACATCTCCTACTTCAAGCGGGCTCGCAGCCATCTCGATCTCGAGACGTTCGGCAGTGGCAACCTGCTCATACTGCAAGCACTTGGTCTGCTCAGTGGTTACTACATGCACTGGCTCAACCGACCGAACGAAGCCAATTGTCTTATGGGTGCAACACTGCGGATGGCCACAGCACTTGGGCTCCACCGCGAGTACAACGAGGGTCACTCACAGGCACCGGGTACGATCAGTAGCAAGGACGGCACCACCGAGATACCTACTGACGTACGGCGCCGTACTTGGTGGAGCTTGTTCTGTCTCGACGCTTGGGGCAACACGACCACTGGGAGGCCATCACTTGGACGAACAGGACCTGGTATTGCAGTACAGAGTCCTCGTGTTCCGCAGCGGCTCAACAACGCGCAATATCTGACGTCACTGAAGCTGCTGCCCATCATTCACAACATCGCATTCTGCAAGCTTGCCACACGGATACAAGACACTCTAGCCGTACAGACCATGCTTCGGTTCAAGGAGCTGTTAAGCCTCGATGCAGAGCTGGTGAAGTGGCACGATGACTTGCCATCCATTCTGCGTGCTGTGCAAGATGAGAACGGCATGCAACGGGGTAGCTCTAATGCGTTTTCGAAGGGACTTCGCACCCCATCTTCGGCTTCTAGTAGCATACCCAATCCATTCGAGTTTTCGCAACCCCAAGAGAGGGATGCGACCCACTGTCCCGACTTCCTCAAAACACCTCGCGCGATCATGAATTGGAGGTACCAGAATTTGCGCATGCTGATGCATCGACCGACTTTGCTCGCGACGACTCTGCGTAGAGCACCGTACTCCTCCTTGATAGCCGAGGAGAAGGTTGTTGTCGCACGCTGCCGCCTCATCGCTGGTCAGTCCATCGCCGACATCGACGCTACGTGCAGACAAGAGCTCATTGCTGGCTGGAACGCAGTTTGGATGATGTACCAAGCAGTGATGATCTCGTTGGTCTCACTCTTCGCACGTCTGTCCATGACCACCTCACTCTACGACAGCCCCAAGAGCAACGGCAGTGACAGCAACGCCGCTCCTACCGTAAACGATGACGACGAAGAGGAGTGGCGAGCTCAGATCGAGAAAGCAATGGCATTCTTCGACCGCATGCGACCATGGTCGGTAACTGCTAAGAAGAGCAAGGACGTCGTCGAACGCCTCTACGAAGCCAGCAAGCACGTCAACGATTACAACACTTCGCTTCAACGGAACCAAACCTTCTCTCAGTCAGGCTTCAGCCCGGCCAGCCAGGTGACTTCGCTAGACTCGAGCACCCTTCGCGCCTTCGCTAGGCAAGGCCTCACCATCAGCATGCCAGCTCCGATGCACTTCGACAACACAACGACGCCCATGGGCAATCACCCCGGCATGAACGGCAATAATGGCATGTGGGGTCTTTCGCCCAACGGCGAAGCGGCTATGAACTGCTTCTGGGACGACATGATGTGGGACACCTTCCCTCCAACCACGCAGCAAGACGATCCCATGCTGAGCGTGTCGACGGGCGAGTTCGACTGGAACCTCCTTGGCGGTCAGGGGGATGACCTCAATCAGCCGGCGTGGGGTTACTGGCCACAGGGGCAGGACCAGGGGTTATTTGCATGAGTGTGGTCTGTATTTGCCGAAGTTGAATCGAGAAGATGACAAACGCTAGCACGTGGGCGGGAATGTGATGAAAAGCGCAGACGACATGATGCAGCACACAGGGGATGATCTATGGTCGTGAAGACATGTAAGGCATAGGATACCCGGGGCACGTCATAGCTATGAGCATACAAAAGTGATTGCTAGTGACACCAACACCTCTAATCGGTCGCCCACTTCTCATTCTCTGCAACGAGGTCTGAGCTGAAATCTGCCCGCCCAACGCGCTTAGCTGTCTTCAATCGCTTATGTCCATGAAGAAGCCTCCACTTCGTCGCAAAATATACCCGGCTGCAGAGACAACCGCAGCACCCCACATCCTCTCTCAACTCTCTACAGTCACACCAGCACCGTCATTCACTATAGTCCGACAGCCCACCTGACTCTGATGTTAAACCCTCGTCTAGTAGGACAACGTAGCACCAGCGATACTCCCATAGCCCGCATACAACTTAGCACCTGACGTCTCTCCATTCCCCCTTTTACCCGGCTCATCTCACAGCAATGTACCAGCGTACCTTCCAGCGCCTTGATCAGGTACCGCGTGTGGCGCCGGAGGTACTTAATCCTGGTCTGGTCTGAATCATGAAACTCCATGCACCGCTGGACATCATGTATGCACTCCACAGCGCCCGTTCGTGTGCTTGTGGGCAGCAGAGTCCGGGGCGCAGGCTACTGCAAGACATTTTACGTGCAGGGCGCCAGTGGCCGTAAACTTGTGACTGTCGTAGTCTCTTGACTCGGCTGGCTGGGCAATGCCAACGCGACACATGACATACTTTTGAAACTATCGTCTCACCAGTCACGTTATCGTCAATCTATGCGAATACAGCGTACTGCGTGTACTCCGCACTCATTTAGGGTCGCCACCACGTTTCAGGCATTCGCGCTAGACGGTTTCTAGCATTCCTATCAGTCAAAACGCGAGACCTTGACTTCGTCTAGCCTGATCACTGCAATGACGAAGGTGCAATAGCACAGGGGTCAGCATATCCATCGGAGAATTATGGCACTTCGTTTTGCTCCGCGCTCGATTGGGAATCTGAACCTTCTCGACGGATGAAAAGGACATTGTCATTGCCCTACGTATGGGACCTGCCCTCGTAATGTTGGAGGCTTGAAAATACAATGTAAAAGGGGCAGTACAAATACCTTGATCCAATATTTACCACACCTGTTCAGCCACTTGTTCCCATCAGCTCGACTGTCAAGTCAATCCATCTTCTGCAATATGCATTTCGCGACATTGTTCCTCGGCTTGATCGCCACCACGGCTCTGGCAGCACGCTTGGAGGTTCAGGAAAGAGCCGCAGGCGATAGAGGCTCCTACACCGTCTCTGGACTAGGAACTCGCAAAAAGGCTGTCACGAGCGCTAGCGGAAACACTCTTGACATGGCGGTTGCGATGCTGGAGACAGATAACATGAAGACCACCTACGCCTATGGTGAGTTGAGCTTCTCGGCTGATAAAATTACTATGTGTAGCATACTAATATTGTGTTTCTAGGCGACAACAAGTCCGGCGACTCGGCCAACTTCGGCATCTTCAAGCAAAACTGGGGATTACTCCGTGTCTGCTCGTCCAAGTTCAAGGGTCAGAGTGCATCCCAGTACAACAATGGTGCTGCGCTAAAGTGAGTTGAACCTGCTTGGTATCACGTATGAGCGAAGCTATTAACAGGTTCACAGCTCAGATCTTGCTGCCGATATCAAAGCCCTCCATGATTGTCAGTCTTACTATGGCATCAACAAATGGTTCGCTGGCCATCGCAATGGCGCATCAGGATTGTCGAATCCGAATACTGCAGATATCAACAGTACGTTAGAGATCGCCTGAACATATCATGGTTTCATAGGTTCCGCATGGCTGACCTTACATTCCTAGCATACAAGAACGCAGTTTACTGGATCCAGACCCAGATCAACAGTAACTCGAAGTACAAGACCGACGATACCCGCTTCTGGGTAGACGTTACTCCAATTTAGTAATCGGTCCGTGCTCTGAGTGTTCCAACGCTCTCCAATTCTGCAGTCTCCCGAGACGTCCGCTCCTTTTAGTTGTATTTGGTGGTTAGGTGTTGGGAAAGGAGATCTAGCGTACGTGAGTAGAGTCTAGGAATCCTCTATGTAGTTGGGGTTTGAGTAGTTCGGCCACCCGTCAGTAGAAGTTGTGCGCATTCCATCTAAGCACGCATTTAGCGCAAAACACATCTCAAACTGTCGACAATTGAGGGCGTGCGTAGACCTGGGCTCCCTTAGCCGTGCCTGCAGGGTGAAGAGCGACGAGTTCAAACCGTAGGGAGGTAGTCGCCACATTCGATAAACGAGGGGAATGTGATCGTCTGAATACCGCCGTCGGAGATCTGCACCGAAAGTTAATCAAAGAACACCCTGTCCAAGCAGACGAAACAAGTGGAGATATATCATGACAGTTTGGCTACTGCCCACTGGTCTGCATCGAATATCAGCGTTGTGTAGCGATCAGGGAGCGGCTAGATCATACTTGCAGAGATCAACCCGGCTTCGGCAATCTTGAAACAACTGTCGCTAGGGCCAGACGGATGGACGGGCTTTGTGTCGCATCCGCGACCTTTCTCATGTACGCCATCACGGGTCCCAATGATGTTTATGTCAGGATATGAACACGCATGGTCGGCTTCGTTGCCGCGATTTTATCTTGTAGCTAGCATCGATAACCTTATTATCAGCCGTAGAGTCCGCTCTAGTACCTAACGGATATTAGTATGCATCGATACTCGTGTCGATGCCATATATCACGTACTAGCAAGGTTTATAACCAAGCGCTAGTACACTACTACTATTTGTAGTAAGCTATGCTACCGTAGCTACGGAATACTCGGGAATGTTCTAGTCCTTAGTATGCGATACTTTAACCCTATAGAGGTAGTATAGTTCTCGTAGCCAATCGTTATAGAGAAGTCATACTCTATTATAGTCTTTATAGCCTTTAGTAGGCTACTATACGTTAATAATATAGCATATGTAGTCGAAATATTAGACGATTAGTTTAAGTGTCTATATCGCGCCCGAATGTTACGTACGTATTACCTATTACGTGAAAGCTACTTTCTTAGACATGTCTTTTAAACGCGAGCTCTATTTTAAGATATAAAGTAAGATACACGGTACTTCTACTATAGATACGTGTCTATACGTTCGATCTATATATATAGAGGTAGTAAAAAACTATCGTAAGCTCGCTTAACTAGTTTAATTATTATTACCTCCTCTAAAATCTCCGTAGCGGCCGCGGTATAGCTTACTATAAACAGTTATACTAGACGACTTATGCACTTAGTTAGCATCCCTTACTACCCTCTATACTCTAGCTCGTCTCGTACTTAAATAATAAAGGATATCTATATTATAGGTATCTCGTAACGTATAGGACGACACTAAGCAAGCACTACCTAGATCCTAAGACTAATCGCTGCTTTACGCATTCTCCGCCTATAACTCGTAGGTAGTGCGTATGCAGCCGCTAAGCGTCGTGCCTAAGGCTATTAGGCTACAACGCCTTTACTGCATACTAACTACGTCCTATAATACTATTGCTCTAGTATAAGCGTGGGACGCTTAGATAGTAGAAAATATCTGCTTTACGCTAACGATAGTCTACTACTACACCGAGAACTCTTACTTAAGTTTAACTTTTATAGTTGTCTCTAGGTTGTTAGTCTAACCGTACTTGTATGTTACGATTCATGAAGGCTATCTTAGCCTGAGGTTCCGCGATTGGCTCATAGGAGTCTAGCGACGGAACACGACTGCCGGAGTCACGTGACCCTGCTGGATCAGCCTCAAACTGAGCCAGCTGGATCAGACTCAGACTGATCCCGATCTCTCGGGATCAGTCCTACACTAATCACGCCTAATCATGGATGACTCTTATAGGTATATAGCGAGCGAGAGTGCCTTCTGCATCTCTCGTGTTCAACTCATTGTTCATAGTGACTTCTTGGAATACAACGATCTATACACATTGACTCTGACTGCTCATCCTTCGCTTAAGACTCGACGACGCTTCTAGCTCTGCTATCCCCTCAAGCATAACTCGTGGCTACCTGTCTTCCTCGGAAGATCCTGTTACGTGCGATCCATTGTCACTCACGATATAGGTCGTAACATGACCGTACTTGTATTAACAATAACTAATTTCTTACGCGTTGTTTACCTAACGTTTAAGAAGACTTAGAACGGCGAAGATGTAGATTAAATCGAAATTGTTATAATTATACCTAGTTCGAAGGTAGCTAGAAGGTTTTATTATACTAAGGATCTTGCAAATCGATAAGGCTAGTCTAAAGAAGATAGTAAAGGCTATAAGTACGAATACGTATTCGAACGGCGGATTCTAAAGAAAAGCGTAGTATATCGGGTTGCGCTTAATACCCTAATACGCTAAGGCTTTATATTGCACTATTTATGCGGTTACGCTACGTTCTATAAGTCTCCCGATGTAGATAACTTTTATAAGCGTATTCGTAAGTACTAGGACGGATTATATATATAAAAGAGAGGATATAAAGCTAGTATAGCGGTATATACATTTAGATTTCATACACTTACTAGCCGACTAGTAGAGGAGATGCTAGGCTTAATGTCTTATTGCTATCCCTATAGGCTAGTAAAGTGTGTGAATGAATGATTTATTCCGCCCGGCGCTAGCACCTAAAGGGCTCTGGCTATATATTACATAATCACTACCTCACTTTCGCCTTGAATTGAAGTAAGCCCATCCATTTGCCCTTCCTCCGTTCACCTCTATCTCCTGTTTAGTTCTGCTCTGGTTTCACGAGATCTCGTGGTAAGTTTGTTGCACGTAGTCTTTGAAGTTGCTTCTCCAAGTGTTCATCATCCTATTATCGGCAAATGAAGCAATACCTGCTGTCGGCACGTGCATATGGGTTAGGTAGGTAGGTGGTTAGGTTAGCATTGAGTACCTTGTGTGTTTTATGTACTTTGTGTGCCTTGAGTGTCCTGGGTAGTTATCTGCGTGTTAAGACGACCTGTACTTATTGCAAAATCAATGCTCATTTGCACTGCCTCCATGTTTGGTATCCAGTCCTTGTTGTCTAGCCGCATCTTTCCCCCAAGGAGGTGCGATAGATTGCCTCGTCTCGTCTCTGCTAGTTGAAGCAGCTGCTGTCGTTGCGTCTCCCATAGCTTGCATCGTAGGAGAAAGTGCTCGACTGTCTCCTTCTCCTGCTTACATGCACATTGGTCTGTCTCTGCTGCGTTTATGCCGTGTAGGTATCCGTTTAGTCGGGACATACCGGTACGGAGCTGTGCTAAGATGCTTGCTTGCTGGCGTCGAAGGGAGTCATATAGTAGCCGCGTATGCGGTCCTGGTAACCCCGTATCAACGCGGCGTAAGTGCTGGCCGGTGCTGGTCAAGAGTCCAAGTGGCTGTAGACTCTTCTTCTGTGCATTCAGTAGCGTCGACTTTGTAGTTGGCCACTGCGATCTCGGTAGCTGATCCTTTCTGTAGCCTTGCGGGCTGCAGCTTTGGCCTTTTGTCCGGCCTCAAAGTCCTGGCTAGATGGCATCCACTGCAGACTCACTACATTCCCTCGTCCCCTTAGGTAGCCTATCTCCTGGCAGATTTGGATCATGGTTGCTTGGCCAGATTGCTGACTTGGTCTGCTGATTGCTTGGAGTGCGCCTCGATCACTAGAGAGGATATGGATCTGCCGCGTGTGTGGTTGCGGTATAAGCCGTAATAGGCCTTCTGATATTGCAGCCAGACTCAGAGCCGGCTTGTTGCGTGATTGCATTGCTCAGTTGCCGTTCCGAACGCTTGCCTCGAGATCTTAGAACTTAAGGCTCTCGACTACAAAGTACTTTTCCGGCACCTTTGTGTTCTCTGCTATCGCTATCCATACCATCACTGTCTATCTCTATATTAGCAAGACCCTTCCTCTGCCGATCCTTGGACAGCTCTGGATTACACAATGGTGTTACCGTACAATTACAAGCGTTCTCATGAAGAATCCGCCTTGCACTTCTAAACGTACTCTTAGACTCTGCACTCATTGTAAGTGCAGATAGGACGCCAGTCACTAGCTGGTGCTCTTCAAACATTAGCTTGATGCGAGGCCTCAGGGTGGTAGCCTTGATCAATGCATGTTCAGTCTCTGGATTAGCAGCCAATATCATGACCTTGGAATCCTCGTTCAAAACGCTCAGTTATGACAGGCTGCAGGTTGTAACAAAGCGAGTGACTGCGTTGCGGAACCGCTGTCTATCCACCGTATGCTTCACAACAACACTGGCTCGGACATCATCACTGTAGCCTTTTTAGAAGCCATGTTCTGAGGCCCCTTCTCAATAGACTGATTTTGCAGTTGCTCAGTAGGCTACACAATCGCTCGACCAACAAGAGTGCTGTGTGTCTTGAGATTCCCAGTGTCATTAGACGAGATGTTGCACTATACACAGAACTCGCAGTAGAAGAGCCTCTGTCCATGATGATTCCGCTCCTCTTCGCGCGGCAGCCTGTACCACGGGTACTTCCACATCTGCTCATCGTTCTGCCAACGGCCTGCCTCTACGGTACGTCGTTTCCTCTGAAGAATCAACACGCGTATGGAGGGTATCAGCGTTGGAGTAGAGGGAATTATGGAGGATGTCTGGGACTGGACGGGGGTTGCTGTAGGATTTGGTACAAGAAACGTATCTTCCTCTGCTTCATCTCGCTGAATAGTTCTACCTGCAGTCCAGTATGCGAGCGCTGCGCATGGCAGTGAAACGCTACACATGCATGTCGGCTGTGAGATCCCGCAATGGAGCGAACCTAGATTCTTCGTCTGTGCTGTGAACCCTCCCGCGGTCGTCCTCGAGACGGTCTCGTCAGTACGTCTCAGTCCTTACTGTAGTGCTTCGTCAACTTGTCCCACTACAAGCCCAGTATCAAGACACAATGTTCTCCGAATCTTCGCAGGTGTTTGCTGCTCTGCCAGACTATGCTCCACAGCCTCCGATCGTCTTCCACCAGTGCTAAAAATGGCATGTCGTGAAACACTAGCGATTTGCCCACAGCAAGCTACAGTGTCAGGTATTAGGTGCCTCCCACTTCCTTGTGTTGCCCGTTTTTCTTGCAGTTGCTCAATTCGACTTGCGTCATTTTTCGACCCCTTATGCTTGCCCACGGTATGATGGCATCCTGTCGAGAACCGCACTCTGCCGAATCCCTGCTCCTGCCTGAGCTAATGGATCTTGACGATGACGATGAGATGCCTTCCCCAACCTCCACCGAATGGCACCGTGAGCACGGGAAGCGCATGAGGCGCGAGAAGGCGGCAAAAGAACAGTATCTCACTCCTAACGAAGAGAAAGGGCTTTCCACTTATGTATTACGCATGAGCCAGAATGGCTACCCGCTTGCTGTGAAGGTCCTACGTTCTCTCGCACTAATCATAAGGCGGCAGCGTGGCAAGGCGCCAGATACCAAAGGCCTCAGCGTGCCAGGAAAGAATTGGCCGCAGGGCTTCTATAAACGTAACCCACAGCTCAAAACTCGCAGAGTGCGAGCCATGGCATGGTATAGGCACGATCCCACGATACACCCTAAGGTGACTGAGTGGTTCAGCATCATTAATGAAGAGCTAGCGCGCCCGGATGTGCTGGCCGAGAACGTGTACAACATGGACGAGACCGGAGTGCTTCTGGGAAAGCTTGGGTCTCTCAAGGTTTTGGGTGGCAAGAACGAGCTGCGCAACTACAGAGGGGCCAGTTCGAAGCGCACTCTCATAACAGCGATCGAGTGTATATCTGCGACCGGCGATTGTCTCGACCCTCTCGTAATATGGCCTTCCGCGACGCACCGGAGTCATTGGACGACCCATCCGACGCCCGGGTGGCACTTCGCCTGTACAGAGAGCGGATACACTAACAGCGAGATGAATATGCACTGGATTCAGCAC
>NAJO01000122.1:0-22051 GCA_002077065.1 Cryoendolithus antarcticus | reverse complement strand
CGCCCAAATGTATCCCAATCCTTTTGATGCGTCCTTGTACTTCCACAGTCTTGCTGGCGACTTATTCGCGAACACACTGCATGTATTCTGAATCTTGGATTTCACTCTTTCTTCTCCTTGCTCCGAAATAAGATCTTGACGATGAAGTTTGATCCAATCAATGATCTCGGACGACTTTAGTCCATCGGAATTGGCGTTGAGTGCATCGCAGACGATATCAAAGTAGTCGGGTTGCAATGGCTGGCGAGAGGGGGTTGATCTTGCAGATTGGCTTGCTCTGGAATACGTTGCGTCCGGGGCCCGGGTGATCGGCTGCGCCAGCGTCGCTGCGTGGCCTAGCAGATGTGAGGGATGCGGTGGTGTAAGACCCGTAGAAACTGCACGTGTACTGCGCAGATCTGAGGTTCCATCTGATGCAGTCAGCCTGATCAGTCTGAGGTCTCGCTCAACCCCGTCTCTATGCTTACTAGAGTTCTGTATGAAGGTTCCATGCGAAGTAGATTCGTGCATCACGCCACGTATGATGTTGACGATCAAAGATGGTGGTTCCGGTCAATTACGGCAAGAATGTAGTTGACGCAATGAGGACAAAGCTGACACCGAGCAAACGCCTGTCCATACCTCTGTTTATACAGCACACACAAAGTTTTTCTATACGTCATCCCCATACGGTCCGCCAAGCCAACCGTCACAAATAAAGTTAGGGAATGGGAGCAAGTAAGCGATGTTCAGTTGAGTCAGGCCCACGCGCTTGTGGTTGACCATAACCTCGCAGTTGCAGCGCAAGGTGCACTTGTGAATCCAGAGAGAGATAGTGGTTGTGCAGCGATAAACATGACGCCTAGAACGAGACTTGACACTTTTGGCCGTGTTGTATTTGCTCTTCTTGAGACCACCACTGCTTCTCAATTCGCAATTTCGAATTCACTTATCTTTCCGCAGTGTTTCCGTAATCGCTGAATCAGATTAGCGGCGGGGTGGCAATTGGTCATGGTGAGAACCAAGTATCGGGATCTCCCGAAATGTTGGAGGTGCCGATACGCTAGTAGCAACGAGCCATCCTTCATAGGCTACGGTAAAGGTGGTTAGTGTGTCGAAATTGATCACGCTGCAAGACTTCGAAGGCTGAGAGCATCCTCGTGGACCCGGTCTTAAGCAGCGGCATCGTCTTCTCCGAGCAAGTGGTCCATTTCAAAGTCAGAGAGCGTACCTAAGTCTTCCGGGTTGAGAACGAGCGACAATTTCCGTATCAATTTCTCTTCGATTGCGTGAATGCTAAAGTCGTCCCCAAACGTTTTCATGGCGACCTAGACGCAGATTGTTCATTAGCAGAGCGTGCCGGCGAGCGTCAATTTTACATATCTTATAGTACGCTGGCATGATGTCATTCGCCAGCTGACTTGTATACAGCTGGTTGCATATGTTTGTGTTGTCTAGCAGAAAGTGCGATCTTTGAGCTTTGAGCAGCCTAAATCAGACGAAACGCCGGAAAATTGGCAAATATAGACGTTCGCTGTACCGAGTTGACGGTCTCAAAGCGGGAAACAATCCTAGCCGTCGTGATGCGACAGGCGCGCAATATTCACGTTGCAGGAGCCGGGTAGACGAAAGAGAACTTACGACGGAGTCGTCCGAAGTCCGATATCCTGGGATTGCCCCGGAACATGCCAGGACTACGACGGGCGATCTTCTACGCTTCTGTATATGCGTGCGTATATGCGTAGACCTCACTTACGATCTGAAAGTTTTCGGCGACACTACTGGAGCCAAATCTGTAACATGTACGCGGAAGATACTTTCGAGGCCTAGTAACGCGCTTTCTGAGCAACCCCACAGACATGTGCAACCAGCTGTAGGACTCCACATTGACCTCTTCGCTCTCTTGAAGTGTGTCCATCAACCTTACCAAACCCACTTCGTATAACCCACGACTTGACCCAAAAAGCTGGTGCAAGGACGTCTCTAGCACCACACGTCGCCGACCAGCTTGTATCCTCTGGACATTACTGATGAGATAATGATTGTACGTGATCGGATGGCCAGCGAGATAAGGTCTGAGCAAATCCTCGATTTTTGCATTGACTTGTCGGCCAAGATCTACAATGGTCCGATAGACCAGAGTAGAAAGTACATCCACTGTGTCGTCGCTAGCGACGTGCTCGAGTATTCCACGCGCTATCCGACCAACACTTTGGAGAATACTATCTCTTGTACGGGTAACGTAACCTCGCCAAGGCTAGCATTGCTCTCTAAAGAGCTCGCCAATAATCAGCGGGTTGAATGTTCCAAGAAGCTCCCAGCGTCTGCTCCGTCGCATCTGCTCCTTGACCGAGTAGACGTAAGCAATTCGACTGATCACAGTGACCTGACCGTCAACGCTGGCATCCCGGTGGTCGGCTTCGACTATACGCAGCGCTTGGCTTTGCTCACGCAGCATCTCGGAAAAGTCCTGCAGGTCATTCTGGACCACCGCCCGTAGGCGTCATTGATAGCCTTCTTCTGTCTTGGCAGAGCCGAAAATTACTTTATTCTTTCCGTCGACAGCGTCTTCATGAGGACGGAAAATTGCCAGCTCACTCGTCGCAGGTAACGTCGTTGATCGTCCGGCGTGGTACGGGACTCACCCGGCTGTTTGATCCGAGGCTGACATGCATGAATCCCGGTGACGACGTCCAAATGTAGACTTGGTAAATGCTATGAGATCTGATCGTTGATGATGTTACTAAGCAGAGGCTTGAGAGACTGTATGCCAACCGTGCTGGAGCTCAATGATGCCCATGCACCCGGTGCGAAGAACTGGGACTCTTGTTGCTCGCGAACTGCTGATGGAACGTTGCGGGTTTCGTAGATTCGGTTCTTCAGTACATTCCAACCTAGTCGGAAGTTGACGTCCTTATTCTGTGCCATCGCAATGTACACTGATTCACTATCCGAACCTTGGGACAGAGTGTCAGGCTTCGTGATGAGGTCTAGCGTACGGATTTCCTTCGGATCTAGCTACCTCGCATAGTGAGTCACTTCTTGAAGAGCAAAACCAGTCTTCGCCGACACCATGGCCAGGATGATACCACGCTGTTCTTCCACATAACCTCACACCATTTGTTGGACAATTGGGGCCGACTGATCTTTGTTGCCCGCTTAAAATAGCCCTGGCAAATCGACGAGGGTAAGGTGCGGTTGCTCTTTGCCCTGCAGCTCTATTCGAAGGACGTCAAAGCTGAACACCCGTGCTCCGGACAGACCCATTACGCTACGCTTGCGGGTGTGGCATCGTCAGAGTCTTATCGTTACCTCCTCCGTGGGCAAGATTCCTTCGATCCGAGTCGTTGTTTCGTACAATAGAGGAACCCGTGCTGAAAGGGTTATCCGGGTGTTGCCAGGCCGTGCAAATCAATTGTGTGTATCTTTTGGCAAGATTCGAGGAACTGGAGTATCAGAGCTGGCCGGAGGACTGCATTCCAGAAAAGCTCAAATTTAACGACGTCGGTACCTTCTATTTCAGAATCCCACGGTGGATTCTGGAAACAGTGAAGGCAACCGGTGAAGAACTGGGCTCCAAAGTGGTGAGCCTGACAGCTTCCACGACCCTCAAGCCAGCTATTACCAGTCCTAAATCGAATGATGTAAGCCGTTTATCAGAATTACTGGCCGTGGAGCAACGACAGGACAGAAGTGAATATCAAAATCCGTTTCAGGCTACGACAGAGTATGAAACGCACAAGGCGTTGGGGTACTGATTTGCGGCGGAAGTCAACGTCAATGTAGTGAGCAACTCCACCAAGGTAATCGACCTCATTGTCGCTCTTCCATGCGTCGAAGCTAAGGGTTATTCGACTGCATGCCTTCGAGAGGTCCTGCTTCACTGCGAGCTCGCTTTTGCGGAAGGCATGGAGTAGCCAGTTCCGTACAGTAGTGTGACTTGATGGAAGCAAGGGTGCAATGATCGGATTGCGATAGGCAAGCAGTTGTCGGTGCTGTTGAAAGACTGCATGGCGAAGTGAGACATCGTTTGCAACGATCCATTGTAGGTACGTGAATTGCCAGTCATCTCGATCAATTTTTGTTGTCTATGCATCGATGTGTACTCCGATCATCTTGAAGCCACGGAGATCACTCCGCTCAGACCCTCACTTACGCTTTGGCAAGAGCAGAATGCCATCAAGGATATAGCCGTGTACTGTGTTCATTTGCCTTTGTGCTGCAGTCGTTGGTCTTGCAGGCTTGTGAAGAGGTTCTTTGACGTGCAATTGTAGCAGGCTTTGCAGAGCCAGAGATCCTCATCTGTGCTCTTCAGAGTAGTCGCTTCATCGTGTACGATGCCAGTCTGCTTCTCCTTCCAGACCCAGCTGCTTTTGGCGCGCTTTGTCAGTGGTGTTGGTGTGTACTTTGCAAGGAGGTCGCCTTGCACGAGGAAGCCAGTCTTTGTATGGCGTATAACGTGTGCAGTCTGCAGCCCTGAGGCCTTTTACAGAGTTGTGAGGTTGTCAGATTCGCCTGTGAGCATATATGCGGTGTCTGTGGCCATGTTGATGTCGCTCCTTGATGAAGCAGATGACTGCAATTGCGGTGGATAATTACCATCTTCAGCCCTGAAACGCGAATGAAACATGCTGCTCGCGAATCATCCACGCTACGGAGGCACGGCAGTGCGACGGCCCCAAACGGATGCTGCAGATCCCGCTGTACCCAAGCATCAGCGAGCATGGCTAAGCTCCTAGTCAATACTCACGAGCAAAGAAGCGAGCTACACCGCAATGCTCATATAGGTCCGCTCCTTTGAGGCCACGCTCGCTCGCTACTTCTCAGTGGAGCGACCAAATGCTTCGCTCACGGCTAGTTCCATGGCCGCCCTGGCGGCCCATGAAGTCCAACGGACTTGCTCGATAGCCTTGCAGCGGCTCCTGCAGCAGCCAAGGCGTTCCATCTTTCCTCTCCAATTCTTGCCGTGCTCCATCTACTGTGGCAGACGACATGCTAGCGTCTGAAAACGCCATACATATGCTGTTTGTGTTGTTGAGTAGGAGCTAAAAGCGCCGGGCTCAATCTGCTCTGGGCAAATAAAGTATCAGTCACCACGTTGCCATCTCGTCGATTTGGACACCGATACAGGTGAAGAGAGCACGACTCATGTCCGTCCGACTGGAATATCGCGCGTTGACAACTGCACTAGTAAAGTATACTAAACATACTCACTTCCAACCACAATTGCAGAACCATAATGACCTCTCATCCACAAGGGTTGCGAGAGTCGTTCGATCGAGATGCTTTCAGTGCGGGTGAATTCCCGAACATTTCACACACAACAATTGTGCTAAACGTAGAACGACTGGATTTGCTCAGTGGCGCAATAGCGAGATCGGACATCCTTGCGCCCTTCCGACCCATCGAGATGGTTACCTCAGGACGCTTTCTGTCCGTAATGTAAGAGTAAGCGCTGCAAACTTAGCCCAGTGGTCGGAACTCTTTACTGACAGTTCATAATGTCCTCCGAAACCGACCAGCCTCCCAAGATCTCGACTACTTCCTCAATGCAAATTCGTTCCGTAAATTTTATGAGCCGGTGCGAAGTCACATAGAGCAGCTCATCCGGCGAGTAGGCCAGCACTTGGGCTACATTGGCAAATGGGCGAACGATGAGATCAGACTATTTCTGTCACTGTTGGATGACCCAGAGGACCTGTTCAGCAATTTAAGCAGCAAGGTGTAGTTCTCTATCGAGACGAGAACTGATCATCTATGCTGTTCTGTGGGAATGGGTTCTCGTCCGGAAAATTAAAAGACTGCACATGGAGGCACAACCGCCGAGGAGGGAAGATTGGAACGATTGTGTTGCAATCACCAAGTTGTTGTACGACAGGCAAGATGGGGGCTGCGACGTTAAATTCTCACACGTTTCGACCATACAGCCAGAGAACCGCCTGTAGAGGAGGAAACCGTAACAAAACTGAGAAGACTTGTCGCCCATTTCTACCACGTGGAGCCTTTCCTCAACGATAACGATGAAACCGAGGGCGGCAGTGCTAACGATGACGACAACAACGACGGAGATCGTGAGGGCGATGACGATGACAGCGACAACGGAGACGAAGACGAAGACGAAGACGACGACGACGATGACGACGACGAAGATGGCGAGACCGGCTGAACATAGCTAGATAGACCAGAGATTGCCTGCGTTAGCTACTATGTTGCGACCGCTGAATGGGGTAGTCTTGATGTCCGGCACTAGGGAACTGCACAACTCGTACTCATCGTCCTCCTCCACAAGCATGAGTCTGTTTTCGAGCCTCCGGGCCTTACTCGTCCAGCATGGACATGTCTCTTTTACGTCCGACGCAGAATTCCCCCTCATTTCCACTCTTCGAAGACCGTGTTCCAGCCTCCAATTGAATGCTGATACCAAGCTCTCCACAATACTCGCCAGGATTGCATTCGATCCGTCCTCGTGAGGTAGTCTGCGCAATGACAAGGCATCACAAGCTCCGGCAGCGAGTCTGATTGCTTCCAGTATGCTCACTACTCATCACGAGAAGCTCCCGTCGCGGACTTTTCGTATGCTTGCGGCACCTCGCCGACGCCGGTGTTGGCGCTATTCAATGCGACAACCACACACGCAGGCGAGACAGCGAGTCAGAGTCCGGGATCCATTGCGACTACGAAGACCGCCGACTCTACAGATCCCGCGACTTCCTTGGACGGAAGTAGCAACGCTGTCCCGCCCGTGGTGCCAACGACAGGTGGCAGCCATGACTCCTCAATAAGTCCTGGCGACAGGCCTGGGATTGCACTTGGTGTCGTGGGTGGTCTAATAGTATTCAGCGTCTGCGTGTATTCCATTTTGGGCGACATCGGTAGAGACGGAGGGCAAACAAGTTCGCCCAGGATCGTCAACCAAATGGACCAGGCCACATGTCATACCAGGTGACGGAGCGAGACTCTATACTACGAGATTGATTCCCTCCTGCTATTGTCCGAGCCCCGTAAAGTGCCGCACTAAGCCATTGAACGTAAGGTACGGAATACTGCTTTGGCTGTAAATACACGGGTTCAAAACAATTCTATACAATTACCCTACGCCACTCGTCATGCATGGCGCGCAACACGTCACTCATGAATGGACGAGATGAGGCAAGATACTCCTCCACGGCGCAGCCGACTCCAGCATTGCCGCCCCTGCAAAGTCCAAAGTCGTTCGCAAAGCTCCACTTCCTGCCGCAGCCGCGACTGCATCTGCATGACACCCAGCGGTTGTACCGTTTCAGTGCTCCGCGCCGGTTATCCCCAGAGTCGTCGAGCCTCTCGACGTTCCTCTCTGTCAAAAACATCTCGACGTGCAGCATGTAGAGGATGGCTATAACGAAGGACATGTCGTGTTTGGTGGCGTTAACGTCACCTTGCCTTTCGTGTTGGTGAAGCCAGCGCTTCCAAATAGCTTCGACTTGCTGAGGTGCCGGCCTCTGTCCGTCGAAGATGTGCACAAAACTTTGGTCTAGTCATCTCGTCAGAAGGATGCATATTGCAAGTCCCACGATAACCTACTTTCAATCATCGAGCGACTTCTACGCCGAATTAGACAGTCGAGCGCTATAGAGTCGTACACCGCGTATGCTTTCAGCGGGGGATGTTCCCAGTACCCGCCGACATCACGCACTCGGAGATGCTGGGAGTCCCCGCTAAGATGGTAGAGGCGTCGCGATAGTACTAGTGGTACGCTGGCAGAGGGAGTGTCGTTCGCTGTAGATGTGTCAGAGCCCTGTCATCCTACAGAAGACACCATGCAAGACAGAGAACTCCTGTGGGTAATGATCACCGGTCCTACTTGAACCATAGTCTCAAACACTCCAGCAAGTGGTTGGAATTTTTCATACTCTGCGCTTCGAAACCTGTGCAGGTTGAGGTGATCTCGGTCTCGGGAGTATTTGTCTACGGTTTCACCTCTGTCAAATTTGCCTGACGACTCATCGACCCAGAATGTCATGTAAGTTTCCTAAAAGTTTTAGCCTTGGCATTCGTATTGACGTAATATATATACCCTTTTGTTGGCAATCTTAACAACATTGGTTGGTCTCTGCTCGTAAACACAGGCCATCTTAGGTTTGACGGTCTCTCTAGTAGTCCGAAGGTAACGCTCAACAAGGCTTGTGAGTGCTTCGTCGTCGACCTCAGAGGCCCTGAGTGCCTTCTCTAATACCTGATGTTGTCCGTGCTCTTCCTCCGCAAGCTCCACAGTCTTTGTAAAATGGCGTGCCAAAGAACACTAGACCAACTGTAGCGTCGTAAATGTGGGGCCACTTTTCCTCTCGAGATGTGCATCATTCAACGTGTAGAATCCATTAGGAAGATCTTGTTATAGGAATGCTTATGCTCACTTGGAGGACCACTAGGCCACCAAAACTGTGCGCAACGATGATAAGTGGTCGTTGAGGGTAGTTTTACTGAGGTTATGCGAAGAGCAATATGTACCATAGACTGAACCAAGCAATTCCCACCTTTCGTTTGAGCTTCAACTGTGCGAGCAGCCTCTGACCGATTATCCTATGGGGAGTTGGCAATCCTGTCACCGCTAAACCATGCAGGGCTCTCTGAGATCTCATGGAATTGTCTCTGGGCCTCATTTGGTTGGCTTTGTGACAACATTTGCCATGATCAGCCTCATTCACTGCAATAAGCAGCTTGTGCCTTCACTCATTAATCAGTAAGTCACATCATGGTATCTCATGGCCCTCAACAGTTTGCTGCTTGCTTGTGATTAATGCAGCCCCAACTGTTTCAGAGTTGCTATGCTAAATCGACTATAATGGGGACGGCTAGGGCGACAAGCTTTGAGGACCTCGACAAGGCACAAGCAGAGCACGCTGCGGAAGAAGCGGAGAAAGAGGCCGAGAAGGCAAGGCAGACCTCGAAGGCACTTCGTATTGTGGAAGAGACAGCCGAAGGTAAGGGCAAACGTGGTAGGGAACGCAAGGATAACGTAACAGAAGGTACGCCTGAGCCAGAAGCCCACGACACGCGAGTCAGCCGAACACCGATAGAGTGGCCAGGAAACACATCGCGATCATTCAGAGCACCAGTGGCACGAATGTGGTAGTGGACGGTTCAGAAATGACCAAGCCGTCGTGAATTCTACGCGCAGTATTGTATTCATTCTTTATATTCGCTTTCCGCAGACCGTCAGAGCCTGTTCCCGCTCGCTGTCGGCTGCATTGAAGTAAAGCTGGCGGACTACGTCAGCCGCTTCATCACTTTCGCTTTTTCTCAAGGAGTATGACTCCTGAGAGACACATGGAGTAGCGGTGTCATGAGCCGGGTGGACGCACACGAGTGCGCTTCCCCACGCATATGCCCAGTGGATGAGCAGCGACTTTGTTGTGGTGCATAAGGCTCTTATGATGCTAAAGGAAACATAGACTGGGCCTTTCAGGCTGAGCGTCGAGACTTCGACAGGCAGACTACTGCAACATCGATATGCCAAACAGACAGCATGTCACAAGCCTTCAATGACGAGGAGCCCTCTTCGAACGCTAATGAGCTGGGATGTGGCTCTCCTCAGCCAGTGAACCCATATGAAACTGCTGCGAGACCTGCTGGGACATCACTAACTGGCCATGTGAAAGCTACTCGGCCGGTACACCCATACCGAGACTCTGCTGTCAACCAGCCCGGCCCTGATACGCCATATATGGCGCGTAGTACCCTGGGACGGCAGATTCTGTTCCACCTGAAGCATTGCTATGAAAGGTATAGTAGCCACCTGAGTGCTCTGTTGAGAAGATAAGGAGACCATAACGTGGCCAACGGACTGCGTGTAGCTCTGCGGGAGAGGGGCCGTGGCATCCGAATATAAGTGCTGTAGTCCACTAGCTCGGACATGTTCAGCGTCCCGCTCGGCTCAAGCAAGCCTTGATACTGCGGTGCGTCGTCTTCAGGTT
This sequence comes from Cryoendolithus antarcticus, assembly GCA_002077065.1. NCBI lineage: Eukaryota > Fungi > Ascomycota > Dothideomycetes > Cladosporiales > Cladosporiaceae > Cryoendolithus > Cryoendolithus antarcticus. The sequence goes on along the minus strand of NAJO01000122.1, from coordinate 12,122 downwards.
CGAACTCTGCTTCCGCTCGATACATGATATTGAAATTGAGGTCATCGTTGAGACTTTGCCGAGAAATGAGAGTAGAGCGGAAGTCGCTGACTGCATCGATATGCATATCCTTGAGCTGACCTTCAATAAGTAGCTGGATGACGCGTTTCGTCAATCCTCGGGACACATCCTTCCCTCTCTTATTCACGCTCACAGCAAAGCGATAAAACGTCATACCTTCAATCTGCAAGCAGAAGTAGTTGGTCCAGAGGAGCAGTCTCTGTCCCTGACTGCCATACGCTGGCCGGCGCGGTGGCGTGACCGCGCTGTCTTTGCCACTCCTGTCGAGAAGGGCGTCTTCTCTTTGCGTCACTGCTGTGTCTTCCACAGCTCGATAATCCGGCCTGCTTCGATGTAAGCACATTCTCAATTGTCTCCAACAAGCGAGTTGCTCACGTGAAAGGTGCTACAGGCACGTGTGGTGGCCCACCTCGACCGCCTCTGGCTGATCCACAGCCTCCCCTAAAGCCGCCTGGCCACACTGTCAGCTCTAACGCCGCGAAGCAGAATTTTGTGACTAGAGCGACAATCATCTCTAGATTGCTGGCCGGAATCTTTGCCGTAACCTCCACGGCCGCGACCTCCACCTAACATCTTGACTGACCGACGTGGATGCTGGAGAAAGTGATTGAGGAGCGATAGATATGTCTCATAGAGGCGTGAAGATCGCGCACAATCGGGACGAGGTTGAGAAAGTGGACAGGTTGGCATTTGGAGCAACGTGGATAAGCTATACAGCTTTAGACCCAGAGATGCGGCGATATCCGCGCCAATCATGCATAAGCTCGCGCTGACAGAGTATACCATCTACCGACGGCACGAAGCTTTTCTGGTTTACCATAAGGAGTGGACAGGGCTGGCAACTGCAATGATCGATAATGATACACACAAATGTTATGCTCGCCGCACTACAAGCAGTTGCAGAGTAGGTTATAGAGATTCACAACAAGTAGGAGAATAATAGAGCATCGCCGAAGAGCAAAATCAGACATCACTCTTCGTCCAACGGCGCCAACACAGCTGATAGCCTTGGAAACTTTAGAATGGCACCCTCGTCTGCGGATTCGAGCCGCAGTCTTGCCGCCGATTGATTGCGATGGCGGAAGTGTTGAACAATGGAATGTGCTGCAGCACTGACAGCCGAGCTTCGGGCGCCCTCACGATCATCAATCAGTGCAAGGAGTTCCTCGAAAGTTCGATCTGTCAGAGTCGTGATCCTAAAGCTTATATCAGAGCTAAACTTGGGCTGTTACCATTTGCCGATGCCGCGACCGTGGGGAGCTGCTAAGCGGACGGCGAAATTCTGTGGGTGGCATTTGTTCGCTAATGTTCATGTCACGGTGGCGACGACTTTGATCACCGCAGTTTTGTGAAGCGTTCGGGAGTCTCGCGTTGCATGTCAAGCTGATGTTCATCGGCATACCGTCATGTCCGACCTCTTGAGACTCATGGCACTCATCACGGCGCCATCACCGGCAGACGGGGAGCGTAGGTGAAAAGCGCACCCGGCGAAGCAGACGAGGCCGTAACATATAGACAGTGTTGGCTCTACAATCATCTACAAGGATCGCGGAGACCCAGAAATCACGCACCCGTCCCCTGACGCCAGTGACCAAAGCGACGACCCTCGTCTTCCCGCCATATCGAGCAAGCCTCCCGCCAGACACATGACGGTCGAAGTGGTTGATGTGGAATTGAAGCGAAGGCGAAGTTCCCGCACGTAACAACTGACCTCCGTTCCCTCCTCGACTTTCACCTTCACCTCCGAGTCCGAACAGCGCTTGATGAGCCTGCTCGGCGGCTTGTACTGGCGCTTGACATGGACCTTAGGGAGGATTGTGTTGAACGTTGGCCGGCTGGATGTGGCATATGCAGTCGTGTCAGCAGCCACGCTCGCGTAAGTCAGGCCCGCTGGTGGCGACGGAGGCTGCGAGACCAGGACAAAGTCACTCTCGAGCGAGGAACGTGTCGACGCGCGCGGTGAAGTCGAGCTCGCACGAGAGGACAAAGTGGTCTCGGTTTTGACTGTGGCGACTGAGTTCACGTTCGCTGCCGAAAACCGCTTTGTCGACTCATCGTATCGTAAGAAGCATCCAGGTTGTCTCGCTATCCTCAACCCAAGCCAGATAGCACGCTCAGCCCGTGCAGTCTTCTTAACGGCGTCGTCGAGCGCGCGAGAGCCATCATCGTTTTCCATGCCAGCGAACCAATCTGCACTGAAATACCACTGCGCCCACACCAGTCCTCGTATTGAGTAGTCCTCATGCAATGGCTTGCCACCCGTAGGGAACATACCCTGACGCGCGAACAGCTCGATCCGAGACGTGATCGGATAGGTGGTAGCCGTTGCATTCAGAAGTTCCGCAACTGCGGACCAGTCCAGATTCGAGTCGTCGATCAAATGAGTGATTGTCTTCAGCAGCGGGTCGTTGGATTGGAAGCGAGACCGCAAGGTGTGAACAGCAGAGAGCCAAGCGAGTGATATGTGGATGGATGGAAGCAAGTCCTGGATGTCGTTCTTCGAAATGTGCCGCCGCACTACCGTATTGATAGCAGTGTACAGAAACTCCGTGACGAAAGAAAGAGGCCGTAGAGAACGCGAAAGATCCAAATAAGCGCCGATAACGTAATTCTTGGGGGCGGGATCGTCAGATCGGTTGACGTGGATCTGATAGTTCAGTGCGTTGTCGAACATTTGCCGATAGTGGTTCTCGGGTGCGCCAAAACTGAGAAGTGCAGCAATGCTGGTGACGACAAGGTGCACACCGTAGGAGGCGATTTTGATGCTTGGCTGTTTGTCGAGGAGTGAGAGTGCAAGTTGCCCGTCACGGATGATAATCTCCTCGGACTGACCGGCGAACACTCGAGCGCTGAAGCAGATAGCCATGGCCTCCGCGGAATGGCTGCGGTTCTTGAGAGCCTGATCATCCTTCAAGATCGGAGCGCACAGCGTGGTAAGCGACTCCCGAGCGTTGTAGAACGGAATCACCGATGTCAATGACCTCGAATAGTAGTAAAGCTTGCACAAAGAAGGTCGCTGCAAAATCCCGAGGTGATGATAGAGTCGGCCCACTGCAGGGTGCCTATCAGACGCCATCTGGTACCAGCTGCGTGCAACGTCACCCCAAGCAGCGTGCGACTCCTTATCCTCTTCAATTGCCATGCGGTAGCGAGCCAGATCCCCAAGGCACTCCGTCCAGGTGTCGGTGAAGCTGGATACCGTCTCAAGCAGCAGAGCCATCATTTGGTAGGCAAGGTAGATGAACGACAACATGTACTCCTGAGATTCAGGCCTGCGATATCTGAGCACCTCGAGGAAGGCATGAATACCATGCTTCCACATCCGAGCAGGCATACAATACTTGGTTGCCAGTCCGCGAAGGGCAGGCGTCGCTGCGGGATGCTGAGTAGCCATGAGGAAGTCATGGTGTTCGTAAACTACTGTACGGTGTAAGGCAATAAGTGCTTGCCACTGCTCGGGACTCAACTTCTCCTGCAGGTCAGCAGCTTTTTGATTATCAATGTTGACGCACTTCGCCTCCACCATAACCAGTCCGGCATAAATGCCCTTCACTTCCACGGCGAGCTGCTCCCGCGAAACAGGAATGGTCTCCGGCTGAGAGCGTAGCGAAGTCACAGACTGCTCCGTCGCTGCGTAGTTCCTTTTGCCACGACCGCCGTACTGAGCCATCCTGCCATCGTCATTGACACTCAACATGTCCTTTGGAGGCTGGCTTTGGTAGTCACGCTGCAGGTGCACAGGCCCAGTACAGTCCATGGTGCAATATCCAGAGTCCTTGTGCTGGAACATGAAGTCCATGGCTTGGCCCTTGGTGAGTTGCACAGAGCGACTTACCCCACACTTGGTTATGATACGGCATGGTGTGTTGCCTGCTCTCGGCGACACAAGGTGCGATGTTGCACGCACATAGGGTCTACAATGTGGCGCAGCACTGCGTCTACCGTGATTAGGGCCGAAGCCCGGTTCACAGCTAGGTGATCTCTTGGCTGCTCTGTAGTCCGGCTCGCCATCCGCGAAGCGTTTGTTCAATCCGCTGGAGGCAGGCTGGGATTCGTATGTGCGAGCGGTGTCCAAGCCAGGTGGCGTCTCTGTCTGGAGGCGCAACTTGTCGAAACCGGGTGCGTCGGGCGACGGCTCCAGCGAGGCGCGACTATCATGAGAGGCTTGGGACGACGGTGTGTATTCGTCGCGAAGCTCGTCGTGCATCATTCTTGGACTAGATGTTGTCGAGTGCGAACAAGTGTCACAGCTGTGTGCACCCACTTCGCCATCACTTTATGTGCCTGTCAGCTAGGCACCATACTGTGAGTAAGCGCGTTGCCTGTGGAAGAGGCCATCGATGACAGACTAGAGCGGCGGGCGGGCGCCTCCTTCTGACTTACATTGCTGGGTGACACATCAAGTTGCCTCGTGCGGCCTCGCGGCCGTCCCCGATAAAGCCGCCGCTTACCGGGTTTCCAGCCGCATCACGTGACGTCCAGTGTCTTGCATCTGTCAGTCCAAAGGCACCAGACTCGTAGAGAGTCGGTGCTCCGTCTTGGGGATGCGCCCAAGCTGAACGAGTGGAGCTGCTTTGCATCCTCGTATGACGAAGCCGATGCTGCCTTTGCGCCGGACGTTTCTGGGTTCCTGAGGCTGCAACTCTGTCAGCATTGGATCCGCATCTTCCAGACAAGCAGTCAACAAGTGCGACACGCACGTTCTCTACCTTATTACTTGAACACCTCACCAGCAAACACATATGTGATGTTCTGATGATTCGGTGCGAAATCGTTTGGTTGGGGGTTGGGTGAAGTCGCTCGGGGATCAACTTACCGTGCGCAGCCTAGGACTTGCACGCTTCGTTGTAGTGTTCAGGAGAAAGGATACTTTAGAGCCAGGGCGGGCAAAGCAGCATATACCGCGCCTGCTCTGAAACGGCGTACTTGCGAGCCACTGTAACTGCCTCAGACCTATTGGATGGATGACGCCAACCGCCTTCGCGAGATCGAAAGGCAAGCCGCAGGCGGCCTCTCAAGCTGAGCCGCCCACATGCAGCCGCCGTGCAGCCACGTCTCTGTTAGCTTCGCTCGCATTTGCCTTCTTTGCCTTCTTTCCATCTCCCCGAGGCCGGTCAGGGTCTACATACTATCCTACCTACACAATAGCAAGCTCCGTTCTCTAGCAGTCTTATAGAATAGTGACGGCGTTCACATTACATTGAAGCTGCAGGTAGAATCTGTATCAATCTAGGTCACGAAGGTCGCGCAAGGCGTCGAGCTTGTAGCTCGTCAGCTACAACACTACATTAGTACCTACTTGAAGGTAGTAGGACAGAAAACGACTCGGTTGCTTCATGCCCAGATGAATTGGATATCCGGTTCAATGCGGGGTCTAGTAACTGCACAACACATCATGCATGAGCAGCTTGCAGCCGATCAACGTTGACGTCCACTGTTTGCCATCGCCATTTGATTGTCGTCACGTATACTTGCGCTGTGCCCGGGTCGCGCCAGTACACATTGCGCTCCGTAAGCTCGCGAACATTGAAGCGTCGCGAAGGCGTTACCGCTCCAGCTCTCGCACTGCCCATGCTACCTGGAAGGCATCCCAGCCTAATTACGTCGCGGTGTTAGCCATCGCAGCTGGCGACACACGTCAAGATATGCCGTTTTTGGGCGGTGGCACGCTATGCGTTCCGTAATATGTGGCCTCTGAACCACGCTGAGTAGAGCCAGCCTCGTGTGGCTTTGTGATAGTGGACGTTACATTTATGTCAGTGTTGGTTCGGGGTGAGGTGGTAGTCCGGTCGTCTCCTTCAGCACTAGCCAGTGATCACGATGGCAGCCTCATTTGGCCCAATGCTGATAGTTCAGGACATTTGCTGCACCCGACGAGCTGCTGGACGACCACGAGAAGAGCCAGCATTGCAAGGACCACAGTCCTTTAGTGTAGGCCAGCCTCTTCGGGCTTGCTACACGGCGAGTGCTCATGCTGAGTGTCGCTCAGTATCGCGATTGCGTGCCTCATGAGTACTTGGGTTGCTTTGGCGGCGGCTCCCGATGCTGCGCCAAGCTACAACTCGCAACGACGATGTGCTTACCGACTGGCGCAACTGTAGCGCCGCCGCAATGTCTTGCTGACCCAGACTGCACGCCCTGTTTTCCCAAGGCTGCGATGTCTCCATGATGTCGCCAGTCCCTCACCCGTCTCGGTGGCGAGGCAACGAGACTGCTAGCCAGATGACGCTTGCTCGCGTGCAATCATGGCGAGTGGCCCCAGTTTCTGGCGTTTGGAGTCAGATCGCACTTGTAAGGCTTGATTCAAGGATCCCAGAAACAACAATCGCGCGGCCATACACGTGCGCACCTCTGTAAGAGATCTGCTTGATACGGAAATATAGATCATTGCCTGATGACGCTGGGAGTGAATCTTCGAGCTGTACCATACCTTGAGCCAATGATCGCGCGAGATGCACCAACCTGCAGCCTCGGGAGCGTTTTGCACTTGCCAACTCTTCGAAGGCGTGGGCAAGGATCGCGATACTTCGGTGGCTCTTGGCAACGGCTATAGCCATCCGCGCTAGAGAGTTGCTCTTCCAAGAGCCCAGTCCGACACCTGCAACTGCTCAGCGCCAGCTAGAAATAGACAGAGTCTACATGCAGCCACATGCAGGGCATGTTGACTGCTGTGACGGACCTAAGGAACCTACTTTCGACCTTATCTGCGCGCTAGTCTGTCTCTACGTGAGCTGAAGAGCTGAAGGCATAATAGACGTGGCCGACGAACCCATTGATAGCACTACCGACACCGCGAATAGCTCCGTCGCGTGTTGTTGTTCTTATAGAGGAATGAGTGCGGAATCACAAGAGACAGATCGCATATCAGAACATCACTGAGAGCGTGAGTGAGAGGTCAGCGGCGTGAGAATGTCTCGTTACACAGGGTGTCTCGCGACACAGGGATGGACGTTATTCGCATGGTAGAATTACCACGCGGTCAGTGAGCTTTTGATGGCTTTGTTGGCGTCGTCCGTCTCGGCCCTTGATAATCTCGGGAGATCTCGGCTTTGCGCGCTTCCGTGACGGCCATCGACGTGCATCCAAGCGAGGGTACCAGCAGGCATGTTCGGCGGCGAAGCGAGGCCAGCTCATCTCATCCTACTAGCGTTCCAATGAAATGCCGCGGTCACCCGTCGAAATGGGTTGCACTCACCTTTCGCGCCTCCATCCCTGGACGTCAGGTCAACGACGACGGCCTCTTACAACACCTGCTTCGACGTCTCGCCAGAATGTCCTGTCGAAGCGACGACTTACGGATATTACCCGGTGCTATGGGCGAGTGTGATATTCTGCGCGGTCTTTGGCCTGTGTAGCGTTGCGCAGCTGGCGCTCGGGACGTACTTCAAGACATAGACATGGATGGCAACGGTGGCATTTGGATGCCTACTAGAGTTTGCAGGATACTTGGGAAGAACACATATGGTGCGTCGCCTGTCGTCGTACAACAGAGGTGAAACCCAAGCAAGTCCACGACTCGAGAGAAGGGCCGCGTCGGTCAAACCTCAAGGCATACTAGAGGACAATCAGGCATACAAGCCAAGCTATGGTGTGTTGTTCTTGGTAGCAAGTGTGCCGGTAGAGGCGGCGAACGATCACTGAACACGTGCGGCCAAGCTACTCAGGCGTTGACCTTACGTTTACAGTTGTGCCGCCTGATTCTTTGCGGTTGAGTTGTTCCTGCATGTCTCCAAGTTGATCCCTGATAGCGTCAAAGTTCTCGCGCTGCGCGCACACGATCTTCGACACAGCATGGTCAACGATATGAAGCATTCCGTCAATGGGTTTTAAGTCGCCGTGCGAGCGCAATCGTAAGCCTACCGACTTGAGAAATCACCGTTTCAGAGGTCTCTTCAGATGGTCAAAGATACCGTTAAGGATATTCCAGTCGCTGTCGTCCGATTTTGCCTCATGTTGGACTCTAGCGCTGGACGATGTGCCTTGTTCCAAGTTCGAACGTTGCTCCTTCGCGACCGCCCCCCCTCGATACTGTGTCGCCTTTCAGACAGTCGTCAAAGGAGCTTTCTTGATCTCCCTTGATCATCGTGGTTGGAGCACTTTCGCATTTGAGCGACTTGCGAGGCGCGGTCTTCGTAGCGATTGGTGATACTTCGCTCAACGTGGCGCGAATCGAACCTCGTGGCATCTCTGCCTTGAGCTTCGCTTTCGATGGCATCGTCTAGATGCAGCAATGTCAGTCAACCGTATTCGAGGAAGGTCTGAATTGGCCGCAGATACGCGTTAGAACGACGACACGAAGATGATGAAGCACGCAAAGTGTAGGATTACTAGCATACAAATGATCATATGCCTGCTCGCTCCAATGAAGTCCGTTCGCGCCGTCCATCGATGGCGTTCCGTTCAGCAAAATGACCGACTAATCGAGTCAATATGAGTGCCGGCCAAGGCTGCGATGCTCTTGCGCTGAAGGTTCATAAAAATGCGGGCGCTCGTGTAAGGATACTCAGTGGGAATCGTAGCCCAACTGAGAAGCATCCTGGTATTCGTACAGGCTATAGTACATATACACACGCAGCTCTTACTCCCGTGGCCCGCTTTCTGCATCCCTATCGTACGTTTCTATCTTCCAAGACGTCTTCTTTTTGATTATCATCCGCTGACTGCTCCCGCTTTCGACACTCTCAGTCTCTACATTCGCCCTATGCGCGCCATTGCGGGCGTGTCCGACCGATGCAGATGCGATGTTCTCGGTCCCTCGCGACTCGGCTAGACTTTGTCCAAACTTCGTATCCGCTTGCCTCGATCGCTGCATACCCGAGAGGTTGCTCATAACGTACGTTGCCTGCGACGCTGCACCGTATGCGTGCGAGATCGTGGGACCGAGGGAGCCGTAATTAGTGTTGAGATTATAGATGACGGGTCGGAGGATCAAGACGGTAGCGGAGATCGTCGAGACGTGCATGCCAGCTTGGATCCAGACCTGGAACTGCGCCTCGAACGTTGGGTTGGTGGAGAGAGCGCTCTGGTTGAAGGTGGTGAGTCGGAAGATTGTAGTGATGATCGTGCTGTGAATCAGATCAGCAAGTAGATGACTTCTGGGGACGCAGAAGTATCGACAAACAGTAAGCGGACAGCGAAAGCCGAGAGTACAGTCCATTTCTTCGAGCTTGTGATCTGTACATCCCAGACAAGGTAGCCTGCGAAGCAGATTACAAGAACCTCAAGCAGAATGTCAAACGCAGATATTATCTGCCATCTGAGAGCCTATTCACGGCGTCAGTTCTTGAGGGTGCACGTCGGCATCTCCGAATTATTACCCACCGAGCCCTCACACTTCTCTCCGCTGGTCTTCCATGCATGGGTGATGTCGCACTGCAAGGCCAGTGCCAAAAACGAGGCCACGGTCCAGACGACCACGCTCGCGAGTACTATCCTCAGCATCTTCTTTTGTATCGGATCGGCCATCAGATTGAAAAGGAAAAGGAAGACGCTGGTCTTCGACCTGGACGCAGGACGAACAAGTCAGCCGATGGCTCGTTGAGACTTGTCACTCGCTCTCACCGGATCAAGTACGGAAACCCTGGCCATTCTCTGGGAGTAATCTACTTACAATCCCAGTGCGATCACGAAGAGTAGCGTGCTCGCGTAGGTCATCTGCGAGATGTCAACGCTGGCTTTGAACACAGTCGCATTATCACAGAGCGGTGTCTGACCTGCTGAACCTCTCGCTGCATCTCTGCATCCAGCGAGAGCCAATGCTTGCCCAATCCACTGCTACACGCTCCAAGGACGACCCCGGACTGGACGACCGCAACGAGCTAGGCATCTCGTCAGCGCTCAGTGAATTGGGGGAAAAGTCTCTTATCTTGCAATCCGACACTCACGGTTGCGGCGCCCAGTGCTATGTCGTCCGAGCTGAGTCTACCTAGGCCAGAGGTTCGACGGATGAACGTTCGGAAGCCCAAGAACATGAGCGAGTAGACTGTGCCCAACGTGGCCGCGATCACGATCCAAGCAGTGTGGTCGTTTGACGTTACGCTCTCGAACGGTTCGCGATAGCCTGGTGGCGTAGGCGACATGATGGGTTGTCGCGATCTCGCGAAGCTCGACACAAGGTTGATGATATTATCTCGCTCACAACCAGTGCAGTTCAGCTCAGCGGCATAAATCTGGCGATAATTCAACGGCCGGCAAAATCTGATGCTGTGCCTGAGGGTGCAAATCCATATTTAAATTGCTCCTGGATTACTTCCGCAGCAATCTTTGCGGATTGGAGGAGACAGACATCGATAGAGGAGCCTGTGTTGGAGGATGCGCCAAGCACAGCCATTGACGTCTAAGCGAAGCATTTCCTCCAGTGAATAGGATCTGGCTTCCCGCAAACCCGACCGCGGGGAGCTCGGATGCTGCTTCCGCCATCAAGACGGAGCACTTTCTCCGTCTGTTGAGATAATGCCATGCATGAATGCAGATCTCCAGTTTCGCAATCTGCGCGTCTGTGTCTTCTGTGGGGGCAGCACTTTCCGGTGAGCTCGAGGCCTGATCCTTTTATCTCCATTCGCGGATGGAGTCGAACAGCATGACACACTGGAACCCATCACGCAATCATTCGGGACAGATAAGTTCCAACCTCGACCGATAGCAGCCTCTGTCGTAGCAGCCGGCAGCAAACATATGCCATCGTACCTCCTGAACGCTCGACCACCTGCGTCGAAAACGGAAGTGAGTGGTTCATTAGTCGTAACCCTGCAAGCTTCCATGCACGTTGCCCGGTTAGAACCTGGAACGCGGGGGACCAAACGTGGTTCACACGCTATGCTCGCGTGGAGTTGATGTGCAGGAGATTCCCTTCGCGTTCCGTCTCCACAGAGCAGATCTAGGTTGTGGACCAGTCATTCGCTCACGAGATACGCAGATAGCTCCCTGGTCTCACTAGTGCAGGTCCTGATGTATCCGTTGTCCCGTTGTCGGCAATGCATCTAGGTAATCGAGAGAATCGGGTACTGTCGCTGTGCCGCGCGCAACTTCCCAAACTTTGGTCTTTACTTACTCCTGCATTAAGCCTTTATCTTTCTTCGCACCGCTTTCGCCTGCACTCGCTGCAGGCTTCTAATCCACAAACATGAATATCAACAGGAAGACTGAAGCGGAAGTCGAAGAGTACGACCAGGGTGCTCGGAAGTTCGAGGTCGATGACTCCGTACCTGCGAGGTACCATGGCACAGCTGCCGATGCACGAGATATGGGTAGGTCTGAAGGCTATGATGCCTCTCTGAGATATCGTAACCTCTTGTGTGAGACATTTGCTGACCATCGTACCCTTCCGTGCTTCTAGCAATACTGGGGAAGAAGCAGGTCTTGCGGGTATGAATGAGCCAGATCATGGAGAGGTGACATTCGAGCCCTGTGGATCTGACAAGTACACAGCGCAATTTCAAATTCGTGACGATGCTGGGCTTCGCGAGTACCGTCATGGCTTCGTGGGAAGTCCTCTTAGTTTTGTTCAAGTTGATTCTGATTGATGGCGGGACGCCCAATTTGTTCTGGGGTATGTCACTGAAGACGGAGCAGAGAGGAATGACGCAGAAACTAAGATTCTTCCAGGCTTTATCGTCGACGCTTGCGGTATGCTTTTCGTGTACGCCAGTCTTGCGGAGCTTGCATCCATGTGCGTTCCAATATCCGTCTCTCAAATATGGCCATAGCAGCTGATCACATCTCAGGTCCCCAACCGCAGGCGGGCAGTATCACTGGGTCTCGGAGTTTGCAGGGCCAAGTGTTCAGAAGCCTTTGAGTTACCTTGTTGGTGAATAAGCCCTCGACGTGCCTGAGATCCTGACGGAGCTGACGGCTGGGCCAGGTTGGCTGAGCGCCGTTGGATGGCAGGTCTACCTCGCGGGAGTCTGCTTCATGGTCGGCGGCCTCATTCAGGCTCTCATTGCTCTCAACAATGAGTCCTATATGCCACAGCCCTGGCATCAGACCTTGTTAACAATAGCGATCATCTCCTCCTCAATTGTGTTCAACACACTACTCGCGGTGAAGCTGCCGCTCATTGAAGG
>NAJO01000121.1:0-22302 GCA_002077065.1 Cryoendolithus antarcticus | reverse complement strand
ATTGCCGATCCTAGGTCTTGCTCATACTTCTCTGAAGTGGATTATTTGTGCTTGTCGTCAAATACAGTGCTGGACCAGACAGATGGTTCATGTGGATCTCATGTGTGCGGGCAGACAAGAAGCTGCAGGAATAATAATGGGAGTCTCCCGTAGCTGGGCCAAAAGCCAGATGCGCATCTTGTGCACAGACAGATTCAAGATTGACGACGATCGACGCAGATTGCCTTGCCACTGACGGTGTCGACTCCGGCGAGGCAAGATCCACTTCTCCGTTCTTTCGCTTGGATGGTTCGGTCAAGGCAATGTAGCCGACCTGTGCGACTCGAGGGGATGGCTTAGCAGCGCCTAGACTGGTCCATAGCGAGGTTCCCGTCGTAGCCGTTCAAGGGAGCAGGTGGTTGCGTGCAGCCACAAAGGTGTACCACTGCAATTCCACCCCGTCTCTACTTACCTCGAAACCTCATCTCCTACAATAGCATCATACCCCGCCCATCCCCGGGCAGTCCCTTCACACTCCACTTGCATCGCAATCTCCCACACCCGCATGCCACACCTCTCGACTCCACCCGCGGCTAGGCGCAATCTGTCATGGCGAACCTGAACCCTGCAAGCCGCAAGCGCTGTCTTCGGGTAGACCGAGGTGCCTCTTGACTCGATCGTGACGGTCTAGCCTAATCGATTATAGAAATATCAAAAAAATCGTGTCTAATATGATCATGAAAATCGTGTCGTCTGCTCAAATGCGTACCCTAACCCTTCCATACAAAATCAATCAAATCGTGTCGATTTTTTCGTCTTCTAAGATTCAGTTGAAGCATATTCAGCAGGGTATTCAAAGATTTTTAATGTCGACGGCGAATCTACGCCTCGCACGTTCTGCTCCTCCATGGTCTGATCTGTAGGTGTCGCAAGATAGCTTCATAATAATCGCCCACTAAGATATTGAATCATTGACCTGCTGTCGCACCACAGCAACATGTTCACGAAGCCAAATGGGGTCGAGCGGTGTAGTATTACTCCAGCCACTAATGGTCCGTGCTGTCTTCATCAGTGATCAGGCCACCATATAAGCGATCAGCACGAGGCTTCAAATACAGAGCCGCGAAATGCCGGCTTTCTGCAAGTCACTACCGGCACCGTTGCATATCCATGTAGGGGATGCCAGCACGGCACCACGCACGCATTGACATCAAAAGCTACCCCTCATACCGGAGAATAGCAAGCTGCAGGGCAGCTGCCGTGCAGCGTGCCGCTCACCTACAGCCTGCAGTCAGACAAAGATCCTGACTGACTGATTAGAGGATGAGACACGCCGCGTAGCCAGGCTGTCGAGCCGTATGCGAAAGTAGCGAAAATACCACATCTACTATTCAACAGCTGACAACACCTGCATCAGTTCGGGGAACGAAGACCCTGTCTCCGACGACCCTGTGTCCGACGACCCTGAGCAAGCCTCACCCGATCAATGGAGTACCTGAGACACACAGCTGCGCGACTGCCCGAGCGCGCTTCGCCTCACCAGCTGATATACATTGGCCGTCTACTTCTCCGACCGCCATCATTGCCCACGCACGGCCAACACGGCTCTCTTGCCGTACCATCGCAATCGCTTTCAACGACAGCCACAACTTCTTGAACACACGGCTCGCGAATAGTTTCAGCTCGGACAATTAACAAACATGGATACCACATGGAAACCCCATGGGCCAGCAGCGACACGCTTATGGCTCACCTCTCGCGCAATCGCACGCGAGCCCCTGGAGGCTGGAGGACTGATACGAGTTCGTTACCAAGCACTCGGGATAAATGCTCTTGCACGAGCTGCTGGCTTGTAGGTCATCGTGCGATTGCAATGGCCGACACGGCATCGCATTCGAACAACGTGCGCGCTGCTGATCTCGTGTTCGCGCAGCATGATGGTATGTGATTGTGAATGCCAGCATGCTGAGCTTCGCGTCGCAAGCCTGGTCTGCTGCCAGTGCTGCCGCCAGCATGAAGTTAGTACCATCCTGACAACTTTCATACCAGTTCGGCCTGTTGCCAACATGAAGAGACCCCATGACTGCGCTCATACCAATAAGTCGGCCCACTGGCAACATGAAGTGACAACCATCGTGGCTGCGCCCATACCACGTCGTGTACATGGCCGCAGAAAGCATGAGGAGTCGCTCGATCGTTCGACGACGGCCCAGCCATGTACCTATCGGACTCCACGAGCTCGGGTCTTAGAGCCAGAAGCAGCTGTAGTTGGGAACGTGCAGATGCTTCATGCCTGGCTCACAGTAAGGTACGTACGCGGTAGTGTTACATCTAGTCACGCTGGATCAATTTCTGCGCAAACTCTCAATGCACCAGCAACTCGCTGTCTTCCAAATCCGTGCACAAACCATCTCCACTTCTCCTTCACTCCGCCGACCATCCTCCCCACTAGTGACATCCTCTTCCATCAGCCGCGCAGCTTCCTGAGCCTGTCTCTGCACCTCTGCTTGACGATGTATAATATCGGGCGCAGATTGCGGGGAAGCAAGCTCCGGAAGTATGAATCGGACATGGCCCTTTCGCATACTAGTACAAATGGTGGCATCAATGAATGGAACCCCTGCAAATCTAGAGTAACTCTTATTTGGCTCGCGCTAGAGGATAGTCATCCCCGCGAGTGGTGGCTGCTCGGCTTTCTGGCTAGGGGTGCCAATAGCATCGTAGCACTAGCGCAGCTTGGCTATTAAGCAGGGGATCCCACAGCTCGGGCAGAAGTGAAAAAGCCAATTGCGATTCAGAGCCTCCAGACCTCCTCTCTAATGACGACGAACAGACTTCTTCCAGTGAATCTGCGAACTCTAAAAGCACGCAAGAACATACTAAAGAGCGTCATTCCTGAACAGTAGACGATAGACAATGCTGTCATTGGTTCTCTAGAGCATGTCTCGCATCGTGATCTCGATCAAATAAACGTCAACTGTCAAAAGCCAAACGCCACGGCCGGCTGGAACACCCTGGCTTTGCTACTAGCAAGGTCGATAACTTCGCAGTCAGTGGCTATTATTCCAGCTTCCGTATACGAGGTTGCTACAGGGTGTGGGCGAAATACATTGGCTATAGACATCGAGGAGTCGGTGACCCGATGCGACCCGCGCTAAGTGTTCAAATCAATATGTATTCATGTTTATCCACTCTCAACACGGCTGGCCAATTCACCTGTCTATACCCTGTATACGCGCAATTGCCCATGGACGCCACACGAGCGAGTCGCCGATGTGATTGCTCGACAATGCTTGCCCAATTAGTTTCCGCCTAGTCACCCGGCGCTTCATCCTGCTCTATTGTTTGCCTCTCATCTCGCGTGAAGCTGGATCTGCATCACTTTCATTTTAATATTATGATGTCCGCCCTCTAGTCAATTTGATTCTTCACCGCCGCACGGCTTCTCCCTTAACAAATTCGTTCCATCTACCCCAATCCCCATCTCTCCCCGTCGCGTTCATTTGGAGACCGGGTCACGAGATGGCTTGTAAGAGGTTGTACCGAGATTATAGCATTCCCGAACACGACTCCTTTGACACCCAGGACCACCACACACACGCTATGCAGAAAGCTCGCACTTTTGATTCGCGTGTAACCGCCATCTTGGAAAACGGGCTGGATGCTGAAGAGACTGACACTAAGTACACTGGCGCAGGCATTGCGCAAATCGCGGACGATGCTACCGTGAGCTCTACCACCGACGATGAATCCTCGCCAGAGCCAGTGCTACATCAAGAGCAAATGGATACAACACACTTCTTTGCCGACGTTGCTCCTGCACCCATGATACCATTGCACACAGACGCTCTGTCGCCATCCGGGGAGTCAGCCTTCTCACTGAAAGGCGCTTCAGCATCCATCGTCTCGCATGAACTCCCCACCTCGGGTCTGCATAGTTTCTCATCCAAGAAGCTGCCCGAATTTTTCAGCCAGTCGACTTTCCAAACCGTCTTGAACAATCCCACTATCTCCCATCAACTCCTGAAGTTCGCGCGCTCACGCCTATGCGGCGAAAACCTGGATTTCCTGATTCAAGTCAGCCGCTACCGCGGGCAACTTGAAGTAGTCTCAAAGTTGGTCTATGAGATCCACAACGAGTTCATTTCCGGGAGTTCTGAAACGCAAATCAATCTCACGAAGACGGAGCACCGCAAAGTCAGTTCAGATATCAGGACGGCGCTGAAGATGACACTGCCATCGCTTGAGAGTATTTTTCTCCACGCGCAGAGCCGTATCGAAGATTTGGTATATCTTGACGTTTACAGAAAGTTTGTCCAGTATCAGATGAGCATCAGTGCAGCAAAGGCTCTTGGGCAGGATCAATCCAGATACGCCGGTCTAGGAGATTGCTTCGTTCTAACGGATCCTTCCAAAGTCTGCTATCCATAATCACTATATCCGGACTTCAGGCTAATATCGGTCAGGCAGACAACCCTATCTTATTCGCCTCCGATGGCTTCGTGAAAGTGTCAGGATACCAAAGAACAGAGATCATACCCCGGAACTGCCGATTCTTGCAATCTCAGGAGACCGACAGGCAAGCGGTGAAACGACTCAAAATCGCGATTGACAAACGCGAGGAGTCCGTAGAACTCCTTCTCAACCGCAAGAAGAACGGCGAGCCTTTCTGGAATCTGCTCTACACTACTCCACTATTCGACGAGCACGGCAAGCTGCTCTTCTTCTTGGGAGGCCAGATCAACTGCTCGACCACTATCCACAGCGCCTCTGACGTCCTGTGCATCTTGGCCCAGTCGAATGAGTCGGACAAGGAAGATCAAACAGCTGCGATGACGCCGTCGCTTCATACCGCCCAATCTTCTCGAAGCAGAACCATACTGAAATCCCTGCCCTTCCGCATAGGCTCTCGAAATAGTATTCAGGCTCGCGCTCCCGGCACGGAAGAAACTTTGCTCAAACAGATAAGCGATAAATCCTTGAAGGAGCAGATGAACTCCTTCTACACCGCCTACTCAAACGTTAGTTCCCTTCTCTCCCAAATAAAAGGACCATAATAACAACCTCTCAAGTGGATTGTCATAAACTACACGTCATATTTGATAACGTTCGTCTCCTCTGGCATCCTCGACCTCCTCTTCCCCATCAAAGCCCGCACGGTCCAGCAAGCGCAAGCCGTCGGCAGTGAGATCTTCAGATTCCTCGCTAACCACGGCGCCGGCTCCGTCAGATCCGAATTTAAAGCCGCCGTCAAGAGTAATCTCAAGATGGGCCAACCGATCAGTCTAGATCTGAAGCTCTGCGCGCGACCGTACATGGGGTTTGAGAAATTCGTGCTGCATTGGACGCCGTTGAAGAATGAGCGGGGAGAGGTGCAGTGGGTGGTGCTCACTCTTGGAAATGAGCAAAGGGTCGGGCTGCCGTTTTGAGAGTGAAGGGAGTTGAGGGCTTCTCTCTAGTTTCCTGGTAGCTAGCGATTTTGTTGCGCGGTTTTTCTTCCGTGCCCTGGGTAGTGAAAAACGAGACTTGGGAACGCTTTAGGTTTGGGGCAGAATGGTACACAGTAACCCACGATTGCGGATAGCACAGGCTTTGGAACTTGAAGGGCAAAGTTCAGCGACAGCGAGGTAGTTTTCGATTACTACCACCATCAAAGTCTTGGCATGACCAAGTTGCATTGAAGTTCCTGAGGAATTGACGATCAATGGAGCCCGGGATCCGGTGGGTATTTTTGAGATATGTCGTCTGTCAAGCCCATACTCAATCCAGAAGAGGGAGAGCGCGGCGCAACATGAGGGTACAGTAGGTGCATATGGTTGTGGACAAGCTGGAGTCGTTTGTGAACGGAGCCAGAAGAGCACGTCGGCAGAGCAAGACCGTCGCCGTACGTCAGCAGATGGTGGATTGATGAGCTGATGACGCTGCGGCTTTCGTTAAGTGCAGCACGAAACCATCCGACCACTATCAGACGTCGAGGTGAGGACGTCGTCGAAGCTGCCGCCACGGTCAGGCTCATCAGGCGGCTGTATATGGACAGGATCGAACGACGCAAGAGGAAGCACAGGGCAAAGTTGGGTGATCGTGGCAATACTGGAAAGCCTACGCATACACGAGAACCAACCGCACAAACCACGGCATACCGGTGTTCAAGATGGGCTATGGAGAAGTGACGGAGGAGCGAGAGGAGGCCGACCTTCTCCTCACCTCGTTCTTTCACATGCCACCAATATCGGTGCGTCGAGACCAACAGCACCCCAGTGAGGCCAAAGCTGATCACAAGGAATGGCAGCAGATCCACACGAGTATGTATGGAAGAAGGTGCACCTGAGGATCAAGCTTCCAAGGTTGACACTCGAAGAAGTTGAAGCTGCGATCACGCAGTCGAAGTCTGACAAGGCACCCGGTCTGGACGAGATCACGTTTCATGTCTGGAAGGAATTTGGCGGGTGCTAGGCAGTTGGGTCCTGGAATTGTATTAGGGTTTACTTGACCTGAAACACATACCGCAGCGGTGGCGTGAAGCCAAGATCGTCGTTCTGCGCAAACCAAACAAGCCAGACTACACGAAGCCTAAGGCGTAGAGACCTATATCTCTTTTGGAGGCGATCAGTAAGGGACTCGAGGCAGTAGTTGCGAGAATACTGTCCTACCTGGCCGAGACCTATAGACTGCTGCCGGAAAACCACTTCGGCGGCCGGCCAAGAAGGTCGGCAGTGCAAGCACTCAGCCTGCTGGTCAAGCAGATACATGAAGAGTGGCGGGCCTACAGGGTCCTGTCTCTCGTGTCGTTCGATGTGCAAGGCGCTTTCAACGGCGTACATTCCTCGATGCTTGTTGAGCGGTTACGGGAGCGAAGGACACCGGGCGACCTGGTGGCCTGGATTGAACGCTTCTGCAACGGACGGAAAGCTTCAGTAGTGGTAGGTGACTATGAATCCCTAATCTAGGAGATCAAGCCCGCAGAGACTCCTTAGTGGTCGCCTCTCTCTCCAATACTGTACGTCTTCTACAATGCGAACCTTGTACAGGGCCGCAGCAATAAGAGCGAAGTCTCCATCGGCTTCATCGACGACTGCAACGCATGGGTGACGGAGGTAAGTGCGGTAGAGAACACCCGCACATTGCAGATGCAGCTGCTACCTGGGGCTGAGAAGCGGGCACGGGAGAGTGGCGCCAATACCTGTCGAAGGCTGGAACACGTGTCGTAGGGCTGTGGTAGAGGCAATCGGTAAGTGCATGGCTTTGAGAATGATCCATGTTGTCCGACCAGCGCAGATGCGCCGAATGTACACGGCAGCCGGAGTGCTCACGACAGATTACGCAGCATCGACATGGTATACGCCGTCACGTAATGGAGTCAGAAGGCACGTAGTCGCACTTGAGGGGGTACTACGACTTTCTTCGAGATCGATCCTGCGGGCGTACAGGTCGGTGGCGATGCTTGTCCAACAAAGCGAAGCGAGGTTGCAGTCGGTGAGTGAGAGACTGCACGAGCGTGTATCGAGCCACTTGATCAAGTTGTGCAGCCTTGCGCCGGATCATCCGCTGCAGCGGTGCATATCATGGTTTGCACTGCAAGGCTCTGCGTTCCCTAGTCCGTTGAGATCAGTTTATGGAAGGTACGAGGGACAGCTGGAGCCGAAGACGGGCTTACGGATCAGCGAATGACCCTCGTGGGTAATGCCGCCATGGCAGACTCTGCAAGGATCAGTACAATATTTGGAGCCCGTTGAAGCAGTGCAGCTATGTCGCTACCTTCCTTTCCAGGGCACTTACCTGTACTATGCGGCTGTGGAGACGCAACATGGGCAATGTGGTGCAGCAGCAATCATCAAATACCGGATGACGACGGGCATGGTCAAGCACCCAGCGATTGTGGAGACTTCGACGTGCTCACCTGCCAGTGCTAAGCTGACTGCCGAACTGTATGCTCTCGAACACGCAAGGGATGCGCTGCGCAAGACAGCGCGTGTCTACGTAGCAATGATGAGTAGAGAGGCACCACCAGCCATCGAGAAAGGTCACAAGGTGAGGGGCGGAAGGGAAGTGGTGCACAAAATCACCGACACCATCCTAGAAATGGAAGGTGTCGTTCGCCGGGCGACTATCTTCCTCGTCCCTAGCGACCAAGGCATGCGAGGCGTAGCAGAAGCCAAAGAGGCTGCAAATGCAGTCGTCGACAACGGCAGCGCTCTCACAGCCGCCCCGTTTAAGACGGTGCGCGAGCTGTCGGGCGTGCTGAGCTTGGTCAGGACAGAGCGGAATAAGAACCTGCATACGAATGAGGAGGACATCTACGTGAAACACCACACGTTGAAATGGTCGGGGGACCACACGCTCCGTCTCTATGGCACGCTGTCTTCCGACAAGGCCTATATCCTGTTGCAGGCTCGGACGCAGCACTGCGGGCTGAACGCCTGTCTGTTCAGGAAGAAGCTCGCGGACAGCCCGGCTTGCGAGTGCGGGCGCGGCGACGTGACAGTGCTACACGTGCTGCTGCGCTGCGATCGTTATGCTGAAGCTCGCAAAGCTTGAGGGAAGTAGGAGGTGATAGGTGGGGGGACGCTTCATACTTGCTGGGAGGATGGAGCGGTCGTAAGGACGCTAAGGCGCGCAAGCTTTTGGACGGCCCGCGCGAGAGCTGGAAGCCTGATCTGAAGGTCGTCAGAGCATCCATTCGTTCTCTTCATAAGACTGGCAGACTATCTCGTTCTCTCGGGTCATGATTCTAAGGCGACGCTCATTGTGTTGTTAGGTAGCATTCAGGGATGGCTCATACGGTTTCCGTGCATAGCCTGAATTGAGATCATCATTATTATCATCGACTTTCATCACTTCACAGTGCTCTGCTGCTTGTAACCATAATGAAATCAGAATCGGAATCACTATGCTTGATCTCAATCTTCATCCTCCTCACTACTGACTTACACATCAATAACTGCAGTGGGCGTCGTTCTCCGGCCTCGCTTTGTCGTTGCGTTTCCTTCCGCTTGCTTTGCTGTCCCCCACACTTCCTGCGTACTGAACACGAACCTACCCTACAATGCGACCCTTTTGCCCTATCTACAATTCTTGCGACTACGGAGAAGCTCGCTCGCTTCGATAAGTTCTCGACGAAGTACTACATCCTCGCTATGTCTCATTTGAAGAACGCCGGTCACTCGCTTCCCGAACCTTTCGGCCGGCGATGTCAAGCACCAGGCTTCCTCAGCTCGGGAATGAACAATGCCATGGCTTCCTCCAGTTCCATACCACCAGACGGAGAGCTATTCAGCAAAAGAAGCTTAAGGATTGCAGCATCGGGGGTGTACGAGGTGGTACAAGCGCGGAAGCAGGTACCGGACGGTGCTTGTCTAGCACCGCAACTGGGCTTAAGAGCTCCAACCTGGCATTTCGCCATCCGCTCTGGATGTTCGAAGAATTGAGAGCCGTCTTCCTCGCCCGGATGTACATCTGGGTTCATTCACAAGAGATACTCGGCCGGCATCGAGTCAGGCGACAGAATCCGTCTCCGACGCGAGGGCGCGCTTCAGTGGCGAGAAGACGCTCACGTCTAGTGATGGAAGGATTTGTGAGCAGTGAGGGGATCGGATCAATAGGTCGACCGCATGCTCCATGCATTGCGCGATTACATTGACCGTGATGTGGCGTTCTTGACCGTCCATTATGAGAAGACGGCGTGACTCTGGTCAATTGGGCCTTGTTCCTGACTCAAAGCCAGTAGTCAGCCGCTCGTACGGATGGCTGTCAAACGTTCAGCCGCTGTTGCTGCTCGAGAACCGCCAATCGCGAGACGCGTGGGCTGGTGTCCAAGCTGTGTTGGTGTGTTGTGCCTTGAAGATGATCAGAGGCGGTATCGCGTCACCGGCAGCAATTACGCACTCGATCGCCAGGATCCACTGCTATCATCTTGCAATGACCTTCCGACTGCACTTGCGTGAGCGCCCAATCACTCCCTGCACGAACACCCGCAAGGACTGGCAAGCTCTTGCATCGATCAGATGAACCAGGGTCGCTGACAGAGAGGTGTTTGAATCATCGCATCGAGACGCACTCCATTGGTCAGAATAGGTAGCTTGGAGTTTGCGTCGTCGATCGACGGGAGTCCGGAACGAACGCCTAGACTTAGGCCAGCTGCTCATATTGGCCTATAGCTGAAGATGTGCAACAATCGTCATCTAATAAGGCTGACGAGGTTTTCGGGTAACGATCACAGCTTCCCATTAGAACATAGCATTGGGGAGATCTATGGAGGCTGGGCAGGGGAAAACACGCTATCACAACGTCTACACCAGTATCCAGCTTGCTCGTTGATGCTATGTCAAAGGAGCGCAGGAACGGGAAATGAGGGTGTAAACGATCGATCGACAGCGCGCGTGCCAGATGAGGTTAATCCGCGCGTGCCAGATGAGGTTAATCGGCGCATGCCGTGCGAAGTGGCAATTCTCGCAAATTTGGACGGATTTTGTGAGAGGCTAGCGCAGGCGGGGCACTGCTCCCCAGGATCTGTTGTCAACCGCACGCCGTTGTAACATGTAGCACCTCGCACTGGAATCTCTTGATGTGTGTGGTCGCTTCCAAGAGTACACAGACCGTAGCAGCGGCGAGCCTTAGATCAGGCATGCCGCTGGTTTCGTTCTATGGTGGTCTCAATGGAGCTGTCTGCCTTCTCATCTGCCTGCCATGCGGACATATGTTGCCTAGCCAGCCCACGTAACATATAGTATACTGGACGCTTCTGCGTACCATGGCGAAGACAACTTTAAGTTCCAAAGGGGCCGACTACAATTCAGCTTCTCTCATGACTCGGTCCAGAGCCCACGAGTCTCACAGGTTCCTGTCGACTTCGCGAACATGATCCGCAGGATTCGCAGTGGAGGCAACACTCCAGGGAGCCGGACTCCAGCAGGTCGCTGGCGCGTTTTGGAGGAGAGCGTAACAAGCGGTCGCGCCTGAGCAGGGTCTGATGCGTACAACGAGGGCGTTGACGATAATGTAGACGACTAGGCGCAGCCTAACGCGGCCTGGCCCGGCCCAAATTTCAAGATCAGGACACTCGTGATGCCGCCTGACGCGAAGAGGCAAGTGGATCTGGTTGCTCCGATCGGCTCCGTAAGTCTACGGCTAAACCAAGACGAGTTTCAATTCTGTTCCAAGTCCCATTCCTCCATGTCCACCGGCTGCTACCATCCCAGTGGCACGGCACTCCGTCCATGAAGAAGACTTGAGTGATGGGTCCGGCATTTTGTCTAATTAAGACAGTGCCGGACATGACGACGAGCAATGCTATATAGTGGTTCGTTTCTACATTCTGGAGTGCATGCAAGTCCTGTCGATCACTACGTTGACCTTACGGAAGGGCAATGTAAGCTCGAATACCGACGGGTTTGTTTCGGGAAACCAGATGCATGTACAGCACTTATCGTTGTATGCTGAATGGTCTTCAGGAGCGCAAGTGTTCCGGCCAGATAATTCGGCCTGCGACGTTTTCGAACCAATCGCGGCAGGTGTATCAGCACGCATGCGGACAGAATGCTGGGACGAGCACTATCTAGCACAGTTCAGACTCACGTCTCCTGCTTTTCCTTGCCCTACCGATACCTGCGCCGCGCTGGTCTTAGCAGTGTGGTGAGATAGCACTCTTATTGTCGCATTGCACTACCACGGCAACCATACGCCAGATTGAACTGACTGTGAAAACCCCGTCGTCGAATCCAAGCCGCGTTGTCCATGAAATGCATCCGGTAGGATATGCGTCCGAATATCGTCATGCAGCCGATTCAGCACTTTACGCAGAATAATCGAGGAGTGTTTCATGTGAGTGTCGGGCCCCTCGCTAATCGCTAGCGGTGGGCTCCTTGGGCCAGGCATTACCATGACATGGGCGAGCCATAACATGCGCTGGATGGGATTTCATGTACATCTCGCAACAGTAACACGATGGCTTGCTGCGTCCGATATAGCGATCGCCACTAGCAAAATCGAGATTTTTGAGGTAGAAGTATTCCAGCATTAAGATCTCCGTGTGGGCGGTCGGAGCAGACCTGTGGTGCCTGCGTTTCCGAGGAATAGGGTAATGCCTGCAGCACTCGTTGCGCCCAGTCTTGTGGCCGTAGTTCCACGACCTAGAAGTCTCTCGTGCAAGCTCTGACATACATCATCCATAGCTTTTCGAAAGTCCGTCGTCAGGATAGAAACCCACGAAGATGAATCTAAACCTTTACCGACGTACGCAAGTTCGTATCCTTCTAACAGGTGAGGAGAGGTCTTGGCCATTATTACCACACGCTTGGAAGTCCTTGACCAAGACGCTAATTGGCGAATGTAGTGGCGAATATGAGCCCATGACTCCGGGACCGGATCCTGAGTGACTTTCTGCC
Organism: Cryoendolithus antarcticus; assembly: GCA_002077065.1. Taxonomy (NCBI): domain Eukaryota; kingdom Fungi; phylum Ascomycota; class Dothideomycetes; order Cladosporiales; family Cladosporiaceae; genus Cryoendolithus; species Cryoendolithus antarcticus. The sequence continues at coordinate 9,943 of NAJO01000121.1, read as the reverse complement.
TCGAGATTTGATATGAAGGACGATCTCGGGAACAATGCGCTCTTGCAAAGGTCTCGATAGTCGCCTCGCTTCGATAATAGCACATGCAAATCTTCGAGAAGCTTCGCGTCTGCCGATTAGTATCAGGGTCTCGAGTAATAACGATGCTATCATGATGCTGACCCTCTCTCACGCACACTGCTTGGGCCGATACGTTGTCAGCGTGTATTCGAAGAATACCAAGATAGTCTCCATCCCTCTCGTGACTGTCATGGATCGCAGCATCAAATATCTGGACTTCGACGTCTTCTGCGGTGAGTTCGGGATCGAAGGCAGGCTGTTGTAGTTCGAAGAGGATGCGCCCCAGCAGAGGAGAAAGATCTTGGCTTTACATGGCCGTTCGCAGAGATCCATTATGGCTAATGCGGCGCGGCAGCAGCCTCGACACCGAACATTAGGCAAACCCGGACGCGAGGTGGTGACGCGCTGGACGAGCACAGTCTGCTCCCTGACTGTGACGGGCTTCGTCTCATTTTGGCCACTGAGAGCCTCACATAAGGCCCTACTCCCTTCCGCGTTTGGTGCTGTGATCAACTCCCAACTCCTAGCGTGCTCGAAGAGTTCGAGCGGCCACAATGGAGCAAATGAGCGCCGCATTCTCTTCGACGTCTCCCGTTCGACTGGACATTATTATTGTCTACTCGGGACCGCCCGCCGCAAAGAAGCAGAAGACCCGCCGTCCAAGACCTGTCCCTACTCCACAAGAGCGAGACGATTTGCTCCCGCCAGTAGCAATGAGGACAGATAGAGCTGGCGTTGTCGAGTGTGATAGCGGCTCTGAGGCCTCAAACGATAACAGTAAGCTTGCTTCGCATTAGTGTTGGACGGGGCAAGCTGACTGGACCCTTTAGACTGCAACGATGTTACCTCTACTATTGCCGCTTTCATCTCCCACGGCCCTGTGAGTTGCCGTGGGCCGCTCGACACGTCTACTCTAACGAGGAACGACGAGTATTACTCAATCGCAGACATGGCTTTCGACACTGCCATGTGGCCCGATATGTGGGGCGATGGAGCTAACAGCGTGTGCGCCCGCACCGCTGCCGGTAGTGCACGCAATGAGCCAATATATCCGCCATCTTGCCCGATGCCTGATATTCCATCTGCCTGCGCCAGCGCGATTATAAGCGCTGCCGCACAAGCGAAACCTCAACAGTACGCGTGGGAAAGCATAGAGGTGTGTACACCTGTCGAGAGCTCGCCTAGCCCCGAAGTGCTATCCAAATCGCCGTCGCCGGCGCTTATGCTTGCTCACGTGGACAGCGCTGATACCGCAGCGCCTGCCGATGGGAGTGTCGGGCAGGATCGCCCTGGTGAGTCGGTGCGGACTGATCACGACGACGCGCCAGTGGCGGTGCACCTGGAAATGCGCGAGTTCCCTGACGAGATACCATCCATCTGCGTCGCGCTGGAAGCTCAGCCGCATCATTCGAGCACACTGGTCAGGGCAGATTTTCAGGACGAGCACTGGGTACATGATCAGTAAGTACGACCTCACTGCACGGCTCGGCTCTCGTGTATGACACGGCTAAAATCATATCTAGAGATGTTGTTGTAAGTGGCGACACAACACTGGTGCTGGCCGGAGACCATTCCCGTTCCTCATCGGCACAGGGAATTGCTCTCATTCATGACCCTTCCCGAGAGGGTCGCGGCGCAACCATCGCGGAGGGACCTGGCGGCGCATGTAAAGAGAGTGGAACATGCGATAGCAGTGACGATGACATGGTGCGTTGAATACCAAAACGAGGGCGATTCCTACTGGTAGCAGCGCATCAGCGGAGAGGCGCGATTCTGGCCAACCTTCGATGAAGCGGCAGCGTAGGCAGACGCATGTTGCGGAGCCCGCAAGCAGATCTGCACAGCGCCACACTGCGGACTGCCTAATGCCCTCTCCCCCTACAGGTCGCCATACAGCCGCAGCTCCATCACGGTCTCAGAACACCATCACTCCGACTTCCACGTCTACCCAGGCGGATTGGTCTGTGCCGCCTCAAGCACTCGAATTCGAGAGTGAGCCAACTTGGGAGGTCGACCGAATCGTCGGCAGTGCTCGTAGGCATGGCAAGATCTTCTATAAAGCTCAGTGGGAGCCCACCTGGGAGCCTGCGGAAAGTCTGGAAGGCTCTGCCGATGCTGCCGTTGCGGAATTCCGCTCAAGCAACAGGTGTCGAAGACTGTCTTGGTCGAAAATTGGCTCCAAGCAGAAAATGAGAAGCTTTCGCATCCGCACATGACCTAATCTCGCAGACGGCATGCGTTATCTACACAAAGCATCGCAATCTAAACTCTAGCCTTTGTTCGCATCTGGTACGCTGGCCCAACAGCAAGCTCCCGCGTAGTGCAGATGCAAATGCAAGCTATATCTATCTCCATTTGGGCAGGAACTAGGTAAACTTGTGCGAGGACTGCATGGTGGCGAATGCAAGTAGGCAATAACAATCTCGTACATAAGTCGTCCTCGAAGAGCAATTACCTTCTTTGCTGCCGCTTCGCCACCCTGCTAAGCATAACAATCAGGTTCGTTCGTCTGACCTCATGGTATTTCCGGAGGCGTGTCGCCCTTGCACTCAGGACAGTCCTCGTCGTCCGTGTCATCGTTTACTACGTGCTCGTTATCTCCCTGGCGGCAAATGACTCTCGGCTTGGCATTGCATGCCATTGCACACATCACACATGGCGATGTATTTGAGTACCGAAAACTACGGCGACTACGGCAGCGACACGGTCGACGGGCTCGTCAACGATGACGCCTCCAGCACTACCAGCTTCGGTGATGCGACATCCGACCTGCAGCAGTCTCACATGGCCGAAATGAGTCCCTACGATATGCTGCGCAGTATCCTGCAGGACTCGCGCACCGACGACGAACTCGAGCAGATCCTTGAGGCTAATGGTTACGACCGCAGTCAGACCATCAACGCGCTCATGGAGTCGCAGGGCATGCCCGCCAACGCCATGGCAGCCGCGATCCAGCAGCTGGAACAGCAATAACGCACCTTCCTGATCGGCAAATCTATGACACCCTCCTCGCGACCCATGACGCCTGCTTCCCAGCAGAAGAGTCCGATCGTTTGCAGATACTGGCTCGCGTCCGGCCACTGCGCCCGCGCCGACTGCCGCTTCAGCCACGAAGTGCAGAATCACACTCTGAGACCGATATGGTTCGAAGGGTGTTGCAGTAAAGTCGGAAGGAATCAACGAACGCGAAGGGAGCGTAGGGCTATACATATCTGAGTATGCGAAACCGATACATAAGATACCAAGCTATACTCGAGCGATACGGATGTACGTATAAGCTTCTGCAACTTTGTATGGTGAGCCCACTGCGAGCTGCGGAGGTGCATATACAAGCGGATTATGATATGGGTCTGAGAAGAAGATCTGACGATAGAAAAAAGAGCGGTGAAGATACTAACCAAGCACTTATAGGTGCGACTTACGAATGCCAGTCACCTTCCCCTTCGAGATCTGCAAGGTCATCTTCTACATCCGCTGCACACTGCCCTCCTGCTGCTGCATCACGAGGTCGCCGGCGCCGGCCGTCTAGAGGTCTCTCTAGCTCTGCAAGGATAGGCTGGTCGCGAGCGCGCTCGTGCGCTATGATATCGTCACGCAGATAAATGAACGCTAGATATCGGAGCCGCTCTCCATTGACTACAGACTTCCTGCCATCGATGACCTCAGGGTAGCCGAGCGCTCCTAGCTTGACCTTAATCCACGCCACGGTCTCTTCTGGCAGGATAGCATTCATCTCGGAATCCTTGAGCTCCTTCTGCATCGGCTGGAGATGCTTAGGGTCAGGTGCGGTCCCACAGTGTACGCCGCCAGTCTTCTCAGGGTAGTGGTAGAGGACAGAGGGGATGCCGGTAATATGGTCTAGGCCTCTGTTTGATTGCTTCCGTATGCGGGGGTGGTTCCAATTATGGACGAACTCGATCGCTTCCTGCTAGATAATAGGCACACAGATAGCCACAAAAGCGAGCTTGTGAGCCAGCTGGTCTGGGCGATATACGCGGTTATCAACTATGGTCTGGAAGTGATCTCGCCAGCGATTGATTGTCGTACGCGCCTCCTAACGACACCAGGCCTCAATGCGTTGATTCTACTTGCTAGTGCCGTAGCGGTAGCTGTTTGTAATGACATCTACATCTGGCCACGAGATCTGACTCAGAAAGAGGTGGGCATCAGTTGTAATAGTGGTCTCTGCACCTCTATCTTAACGAAGCCACTGTGGTAGGACCTTGCTATAGCCAGCGTAGCAATGTACTGTGCGAGTGCAGACACAGCAGTGCGGCCGGTGATACCAACGTAAATCCACACCGGGTATCGCGAATATACATTAATGGCTGCATAGATCTGAATGCCGAATGCTTCTAGCTTGCAGTACTTGTCCATGGACCAGACACAGTTCGGGCCTAGCGTGAAAATGGCACCACGGTGCACCTTTGCATGCTTCCTACGCCGCTCGACACCCTCAGCGTTGACCACACGCGCGACGCTATAAAGGCGGTCTTTGTAGTTGTGAGTAATGTGAGCCGCGCTGTGAGGAGGAAAGCGAACGAATCTCCCAACGGTGCTGTACTTGGTGCGCATGTAGCCATAGAGCGTACCATGGCCAAAATTTCGATTGACCTTGTCCCAGCTCGAACTTCAACAGGCGCTCCATGTTTGCGATTAGCTTGAAATTCTCCGCCCTGTTGATCTGCCACAGACCCATCTCCCTCCTCATCTTGTCCATGGTATGCCAGCCAATGTCAAAGCCATCATAGCCGAGTACTTCCACGGTCTCTTCGTCAGAGAGGCGCTGGTTGACGAAGATGCGCGCAATGCGCACTCACAAATCGTTGCGCACCTCGTCCTTGGTAACAGGGCGATTGAATCGTATATCCTTCACGGCAAGGAAGTGTCGGAGTGTAGTGACGCTGACTGTGACCGGCGCCTGCATATACCCTCGTCCTCCACTCGTGTCTCAACCCACCGGCGAACCTTTCTCTCGTAGGATCGAGATTTATGGCTGGACGTGGTATGCGTGCGAAAAGAAGAGCTGCGAGAAGGGATAGGAATGTCAATCGAAGAAAATAACCTACGAGGGCGTCGGCGACGAGGTATATAGGGTTGGCGACGACGAGGTAGGCAATGAGCAGCGAGTACTGCATGAGCTCACCGCTCTTATGCGCAGAGCTTCGCATGCAGTAGCAGCAGCAACACCATCAAGGAATGGAGTGACGTCGACTAGCCAAAAGTCGTTTCGATAGCTGCCTACGTATGGAGTACCGTCAGTTACTGGATCATCTAGGACAAGGAAAGAATGACAGGAGTTGGATACAGCGTTGGGTTTTCCACCCTTTATCTGATCTTGTCAAGCTATCGCTCCCACGCCACATAAACGAGCATTCCCGTGTAGAACAGCGATGACGTCTCGGACTCCTTCCTCGCCTAGGTCCTGCTCCCAGCGTCTCCTCTCATGCCCTGAGCTACGTTGCTCTGGGCGGAGGAGAAGCAAAACCTCCACTTTTCTGCGGACATCAGCATATCAGATCGACTAAACCATGTCGCCGCACCAACTTGAAAACACACGCTTACAATGATTTGCTTGTGGGACAGTGCCTGCGGACAAAGGTGTGATTGGCCTATATGACCTCAGACTTAAATAACAGTGACAGTACCAAAAGGTACTGGACGGATGCCGTCAGGTTTTCGAGACCCGCTCAGGGCCGCAATATCACACGGCTCAGTTGTGCCCTCGCCCTACATCCCTGCATATTCGCGGCTGCCACCAACAAGGCTACTCGTGGACCGACTGTGTCTTGCCCAAGGACAAGGACTTGACGTTCGCACACTGGGATTTGCTGTCGCAGGGATTGCCAGTATCTTCGAGATGCGATTGTCGAGCTGCGAGTTGTCATGGAGCCCTTGAATAGCTCCGGTTCCCTCAACCGTGATTTGGTGGTGAGACTGCTAGGCGCACGCGGAGTACTTGCATCACGCGGAGTCGGGAGGTAGCTAGTCGCTGGATAAGCAGCTCTTCTCCTTTGTCTGAGTATAGCGATCTTGTTCTCGAGCCTTTTGAGCTCTTGTTCGTCTGCAAGGTCTGCGCGCTCTTCACGGAGGCGCTCCTCGATGGGTTCGATATCCTCGAAGTGTTCATCTAAGAGTTCCTGAGCCGGACCAGGGTGAAGAGGATGGGCTGGGAACGCGTCCCGCACCTACTCTGCGCCTGCGCCGAGCATAACCGCCGCTGGTGCTCAGGGGGCGTCCGTCGTGGTTCCTGCGAGCTATGAACCGGGGTGTTATTAGAAACGATATGGGCTGTATATAGGAAAGTATCTCGCAGCGTGCAAGGCACCTCTGATCAAACTGTCGGTTCAGGGTAGCGCTGATGACTGCTCCGTTCCACCTCGCAGGAGGAACGCATAATAGACGCTTGCAGAGAGTATGCGGGGCATAGCTAGCCTCGCGGTGCTGGCTTGCGCATACACTCGGCTGTCGATCCGGCCTCAGCTAGGCCCGGCTTCACTCGTACATTGCTCGGGTATCAGTTTTATCGCACAAAGCCGTCCTTCTTTCATGAGCCCTTTGTCATCGAAACTGCTTCCGTATCGCTTCCGCCTGAGACCTCGCCACGTTCCCACCGTGCTAGCAACTCTCCTAACTCCCCGAGCCGTACCGGCTTCGTCACGAACACATCTACACCGCTCCGCAGCGCCTCGTCCCGATCATTGACGCTCGCCAATCCTGTAAGGGCTACTAATAGTGCGGGTTTGTGTGACGTTAGCGACTGGGCAGAGCTATCATGACGTGTGCGCTCCAGCTCGCGTATCTTGCGGGAAGCTTCGAAGCCGTCCATCACCGGCATAGAGATATCTGATATAGCGTTAGCACGAGACGTTTGGTTTTGCTCTTGTAGGTCTGTCCGCTGGACACTGTTATGCTTGCTCACCGGTGATGATGATGTCAAATCCCTCAGCGCGTCTCTCAGCCGCTTGAACAGCCTGCAAGCCATCTGCTGCCGATTCAACGTTCGTGTATCCCCTTTTGGCGACAAAGGTCTCCAACAGCTTGAGGTTGATCTTGTTGTCCTCGACAAGAAGTATGCTGGGATCGGCCTTGGCAACAAGCGTGTCGGCACATTCGGACTGGAAGACGTCGGCCGGGCTTGGACTGATCCTACCAGTCGGACTGTGTGGTGAACGAACAGAAGCGGACGTCTGCTGGTTACGTAATACAGAGCCGTGCTCACGTGGTAGGCTGATTGCGGTTGTGAAGTGAGGGGTGGCGATTGCTACCGTGGAGTGTGAGCTCTTGGTTGACAGGGCTTCTGGTTGCTTTTCCGCGTCGTTGGTCTTCACCTGCGACTGATTCAGATCCTGTAGTCGCTCGAGACATCTGATCAGAGCTTTCGCGAATTTGTGCGGACCGAAAGGGCACGAGATCGTTTCCCTTATGTGTTTCCCGGCAACATACATCGAGCTTGCAGGTTTTGGCAGGCCAGAAGATACGGTAAGCACAGCCGAACGCGAGTGGTATGCGTTCAGCCGGGTCTGAAGCTCTTCAAAATTGTCGTGGTCTGTTCCGTCTGCAAGGATAACGTCCGGGTGAGGCCCTTTGTCCCCCAAGGAAACTACCGCGCAGTTGAACCAGTTGACCAGATAGGCTCGAAGGGAATGTGCGGTTGCATGCTCGAGGCCATGAATGGCGACGGTGAAGTTTCGAAGCCGGAGGACTGCGATATTCGACTCAATGGTCGGAACGTCGGGCACATCTTGCCTGATTTCTCCGGCTGCCATAGGTATGCTTATCTTGAACTCCGAACCTTTGCCAACTTGACTTGTTACCTCGATCTTCCCATCCAATAGGTTGACTAAACTCTTGACGATAGACAAGCCAAGGCCCACACCTTCAGATCTTACAGCGTCTTCTTGATGAAAAGGCAAGAATAGTTGATTCTGGAGAAAGTCCTTGGACATGCCCTTGCCGGTATCCTGCACGGTGAATGTAATAAGCTTCTTCTCAGTTTCATCCTTATCGCTCCACCGCCGCTGGGCTTCGTCTTGTGAATCGAGCTTCTCCGCATCCCAAGCATCTAACGAGACGGCCACGAAACCTTCTGGCGAATACTTCACAGCGTTGCCGATGATGTTCATCATGATTCGGCGGAGGGCACCTGGCTCGGTCACGAAGATCCATGACTCACGATAGTGGATGTTCAACGTCACAGTCGGAGCCCTGTCAGAGCTGACGGCGTTGTACGAGCGGGCACTCTCCAAGACTTATACAATGTCTTCGCAAAGGAGAGCTAAATTCGTAGATACAAAGAGCCCAGCAGAGGGTCCACTTTGCCGTACAGCTTTCTGGGCCTTGTTCTCCAAAGCCCATGGGGAGTCTCTGGGCCGATTCTGTTCGGGTCTGTTCCGTTTCTGCTCGAAGTCGTTGATCTTTGCGTATTGAAGCACATTGCTGAGTGTGTCTTGGAGAGTCGAACCACAGGCTCGTATCGTACCCGTCAACCCGTTTTGGAAGTCGTCAAGGTCGGTTTCAGCAAGTAATTCAGCAGCCCCAAGGATGCCGTGCAAGGGAGATCGAAGCTCGTGGCTGACGGACGAGACGAACGACGCTTGCTGCTTGACGGCAGCGACGGTATCGAGCCGAGAAATCTCTGCCACCACAGTATGGAGGAAAGCTTTGTATGAACAGATAACGGTTCCGTCAGTGAAGACCGGCAGTACTTCGGAAGTCCATGCAAAGCACCCTGCCAGATGTTTGAGTTGTATTGGATCAGTCAAAGGCGAGAAAACGACTTGGCGTGCGTTTGGAAAAGCCAAAGCGACATGGTCAGCGTCTCCAAATTTATCCTCACCCGAAACAAGAGCATCGCCATCAAAGAGGAACGGTTTGCCTGCTTCGTCGAAATACCATGTCCTTCCCTCGGGATGACGCGCCAGGAAATTCTGGAGGAACCCTTCGTCCGTATGAGCCATGCCTTTGATGCTCTCGGTCAACTTTCTGGTTGGAGGCATGGATTGCCCATACTGAATCGAGTATCCTAAGATCTCCGCTCTTCTGGCTGTGCAGATGTCCTTCTTGTAACCTGCACTGGTAAACACACGGGTTTCTTCGTTCGCTGTCGCGCTATCCATTGTCATATCTTTCGTTCGCTTCGCTTTCGTAATTTGCGTGATCTCGCGCTCGAGTTCCAGCTCAGGTTCACCGACCGGCAGCGTCTCACCGTGCCACTCAGTGAAACCATCAACAAACATAACGCCATCCACTTCCAAGGACGTGCGCAAACATGCTGCCGCACGTTTGAAAGTCTTCCGATGGGCGGTTCCACCGTGTATAGCGTCATCACTGCCGTGGCTTTTCTCTCCCTGCTGTGCCGGCTGAGACAGTTGCTCAGGGTTGCCTCTCGAGTCAGTGTGCGCCTGCCACTTGTCCTGCAGTATGTTAGTCAAACCACCCGAGGATACTGATGGCGGAGTTTCTCCCGGGCTAAACTTGGTCCCATTTGAAGTCGCTTGGCTCGAGGAACTCAATTCGGGTGGGTTGGGAGCCGTGCCTTCTCGGTGCTGAATGAAAGAATCGATTCCCTCGGACATCATCAATCCGCGATGCTGGGCCTGAACCACCCGTGTCATCTCCAGCTGTCCCATGCATCTCTTCGCCATACCTTGCAGAAACACCATCTCTTGTTCTGAGGGGTCCTGTCGCGCGCTGTCATGCACGACCAAAAGGACGCCGATGCATATGTCGAGTTTCGTCACTATGGGTGCAGCCCCGTAGAATCGGAGAGATGGTGGTCCGGTAACGGACGACAGCGCTTTGGTATACTCGTCCGCGGTCAGATCGGGAATGCAAAAACAGCGCTGCATAGCCGGTCCAGTACATCTTTCAAGGATTCGTC
>NAJO01000120.1:0-23431 GCA_002077065.1 Cryoendolithus antarcticus | reverse complement strand
AGAAGCCGGAGAGTTGTTTTCCCGATCCGTACTAGGAGGATGCAGTGCATGACTTGGGAGTTGATAAATTTGTAGGCTTCGATTGCTCACCACCTCCTTCCAGCAGTACACATCATTCAGTGGCTGAGGGATGCAGTAGGATATCTGCCCGACGTCACACAGTCGAGGTCTAAGGTGCATGCCACACCTATTGGGTAGTGTTCGAGCCGTGATGTGTGCAGATGGGCATTGATTGGTGACGGGCATCCATGCGCACAGCCACCACCAAACCGCAGAACGAGGCAACTTTGCACTATGTTGACGAGCAAGGTAGACGACAGGGAGGCTGTGTTCTCTCTTCTAGATTTTCTACTTGCTACATCCTTTTGCGGAGATGCTAACACAACGAGTGGAAATCGACAAGGTGCTTCACCACTCGTAAGGCACACATCGACCCTTCGACTAGCATGACTTGAGGGTACCTACACTGGAAATATAGCAGCTATCGAATCTTGCTTGAATGGGAACTCGCAATGCCCATAGTCCCACAGGTCGCCACGGCGGCATTTCTACTGTGCTACGCTATCCCTGCCCGAGCTATCGCAACGCTCTCACCAAATTGTACCCTACCAGCGCTGGAAGAGAGATCTGCTTTCATTGTCGCCTCTCCGAACCTGCGCAGCACTTTCAACATTCTCTGGAGCAGTCTAGCAACGATTGCCGCTTGCACATACTCTGTCCTGCACCTCGACGTGCCACGCCAGCGCAATGGCCGTGACCCGGGCTGGAGAGGTGATCTGAGATGGTTGTCGAAGGGTCTCGGCATGAAGTTGAAGTGGTGCATCGTTGCAATTCTTGCCCCGGAATATTATTTAATGATCGCTGCCATGCAATACGACGCTGCGCGGAGATTACAGCGAAGACTGCAAGATCTAGACAATAGTGTGCATGGGGGCCGACAGTGGTCTATCAACGAAGCTTTCTTTATTTCCATGGGCGGCTACGGGGTGTCATACTGGAGTGACTCGACAGATCGCAAAGTCGCAGAGCTCTGGACCGAGAGCTTCACCCACCTACTAGAACTTGCCCCTTCTCTGGTGCTGCCTGAGCTACTCGACGCCGACGAAGTCACGGCCCGAAGCAAGACTGATATGTTCACGAAGTCCATTGTCTTGGCGCAGATTCTTTACTTCGTAGTCGCAGTCATCTCGCGATGGATCGAACACCTGCCCGTGTCGCCTCTGGAAGTGGCGACTCTGGCTTTTACCCTGTGCTCATTCTGTACATATGGGCTGTTCTGGCATAAGCCCCAAGGCGTTACGGCAGTGACCACGATAGCGCTTCGCGACAATCTCATCCCAGAATACTTGACATCGGTCCTTCAGCGGAAAGAGCATCACGAAGATATTCAAGAGCGTCTTAGTGCGACTGGAACTAACCCTGCGTGGGAAGATTGGCTCGGGACCGAATTCCTGCGTGGCTCGCTCTTGGTGTTCATTCTAGCTTGTGCGAGCGCAGTGTTCAGCGCGATCCACCTTGCCGCTTGGAACTCGACCTTCCCGACGGCTTTCGAGCGGATCGTCTGGCGAGTGGCTACGCTTGTCTCTGCACTGACTTACATGATATGTTGGCTCTGTCATGTCGTCATGAATGTGGGCTCAATCCGGAAGCCTGTGGATGTAATCAAGCGCTCGCGCCGTCGCCACGTGGAGGTGAAGCCTGTGGTAGAGTTGGCAAGCTGGATCTTCGTCGTCACAACAATTGTCTACGTACTAGCAAGGCTTATCATCATCGTCGAGATGTTTCGTTCACTCGCATATCTGCCACTGGATGCATACATCACCACCTCCTGGCCTGCGAATGTGCCACATTTCGGCTAGTCAAACAAACAGACGAATAGTCATCGTGTAGAATATTGCTTGCTTAACTAGACTCTCGACCACCCATCTCGCTACTCTACAAGTCCGCAACAAATCCTCTACAATGGCGTTAAGTCATATGGAATCAGTAACGTGATTCCATATCTCCTTCTTGGCCAAGTATACTCGGCCACGGAAGGGATGTCATGAAATGTCGTACTTTAGGCATGGAAGTGTAGCTTCAGGATCGTCGCGCTTCGACAACAGCAATGCAGTAGACTGTAGGAGGGTACCAAGTCATCTCTGTCACGCACAATGTGCACAACGATCTCCCTACCCGGGCAAGCCCTGTCCCGTGGGTCTGTAGCACGGCAGTACACTTGCCATTGCGCGGGCAACCAGCGAAGACTATGTCAATATCCGCGTCTCGTGAAATCAATATAGACGACCGCAGATGTCACGGCGAAGGCAATGGCTGGCGTACACTTCGAACAACTGCTGTCAATTGCTGTACATGTTAAGCCGCACGGCTCGGACACCGATCTAGTATATTACACTTCGCCGTCTTTTCTGCCTTTCCAGAGCGATGAAAGCTTGCAATTACTGCACCAGCAGACTCTGCAGCCTCGCTTCCGTAGCAATGACCTATCGCAATCGTCAGTATCTCATTATGCATACGCGCATGACGTTCGGGGGAGGGACTCACATCAACAGCCTGCCGCACCTCCAACACCCTCCTCATCTCCGCCACCCAATCCCTACTCAACACCCCTGCCCACCCCTTCAACCCATTCATCTCCCTCGCCGCACTCTCCAGATCTCCCTCTTCTAACAACACCTCAGTCCGCGCTAAAGTGCTCTCCACATCGTCTCCCTCAGGCAGCCCGCGCTCGGATTTCTTGGCAAACATCAATCGACTCAGCACTGCGGACGCGGCGTGCGAAGCTACACCAGCGTCTTCGGGCAACAGGGAAGCTTTGCGTACTTCGGTCGCGACGCGGCGAAAACGATCGATCAGCTGTGCAGGCGATGGAACACCTTTCTGATACGCTGACGGCGGGATGGCCGAAATCGCCGCGGATACCAAGGGATTCGAAGGCGCGAGTTCCTTCAGCGCTATGAGTTCATTCGTGAATGGGGTTGGGTGCTCGGAGTTCAGCACTGCGTTGCGGATTGCTTCGAGCGCGACGTGGAGGTGTTGCGTTTGTTGCGTTGCGTCTACGACTGAGTTCCACTGGGAGGTGAGGTCCTCAAGCTCGGAGACTGAGGTTGAGAGGGCGTCGATCTTTGACAAGCGACCATCGCGCTCAGTCTCGATTGACTTTTGGACGGAGTCTGTGAATGATTTCTGAAGGGCAATCTCTTGCTCAAGCAATGCAGCCTTCCGCTTCTCGTCCGCGACTTTCTGTACCGCGTCCAGCTCAGCGTCGAGCTTCTTTTGGTAAGAGTCGCTCAGCGCTGCCCGCTCGGACTCGTACTCTTCCCGCCACTTGGTCTCCTGCTCGCGCATCTCTTGCTCTAGTCGTCGAACGAGCTCCTTCGCTGCCGTGTCGAACTCGGAGTGTGCTGTCTCAATCTTGGTGGTGGCCTCATGTTCGGCTGTCTGTTTGAGTGTCGTGATTGCTGCGATTGCGTTGCTGAGGTCTGTCTTGGAGGAGGCGATCACTGAGCTGAACTTGCTGGCTTCGGGGCTGGCGTTGACTGCTGTGATGATGTTGTTGATGACCTTGACAACCTGCTGCACTGCTGGCTCTGTCGACTCTGCCACGTTGATATGGTCTACGAGCGCTGCAGCCGGCTTGGCCTCAACAGGAGCTCGTGCAGCTGGCGCAGGTGCAGTCGCAATTGGCTTGACCTCAGTCTTTGGCGCAGGAGCAGCAGGCGCGCCCTTCTTCGCACCCTCCACCACGTTCGACTTCTCCTCCTTCGTCGCAACACTAGGCGTCTGCTTTGCGACCTCCTTCCCCTCCTCTTCTACAGCACTCGAATGCCTCCCCTTACTCCCCAAATCACTCCCAGCATCTTTCTCCACCGCTGCAACCTTGGCACTCAGCCCAGCATTCTTGCCAATCGTCACCTTCGCCTCTCCGCGCGTCTGTGGGTAGTTCTTCGCCTCGTATGCATGGCTGGGGAAGCGCTTGCGGAACTCGCGGTCTTCGAAGTAGGCTACGGAGTCCTCGCCGTAGGGCACGTATTCGGTGAAGAAGTCGTGAAAGTTGTCGCTTTTGAGGGAGTAGAAAACGCCGCCGCCGTAGCCTAGAGTGGAGAGTATCACGAGGGAGAGGAGGAAGTTGCGGAAGCGATGGCGGGGCTTTGGCGGAGGTGGTGGAGGAGGTGGTGGGGGCGGCGATGCTGTGGGAAGAGGCGTTGCGGTGATTGGTGCTGGAGGTGGGGCTGGCCTGCCTGCGTCTATCCCGACGGGTGGTGTGGGTGCGACGGGCTTCGGTGTCGATGCAACAAATGCATTGGCTTCTTGCGGAGTGGGCGGAATTGGCGGGATGGCGGAGAGCGGGACCTCGTCGGTCTTCGGGATGCCACTGATTGGAATCGGATCCAGTATGGGAGGCTGAGGCACGCCGACTGTGCTCTCACTCAGACTGCCAGGCAGGACGGTCTTGTCTAATCCCCTTCTCTCCGCGAATGTCCGCGCTGTGTTGACGACTGCCACCCGCTGCGGCTGCCATTGGCTCCTCACGCTGTACTGCAGACATCGCTGTGAGCTTCGCGCTCCACGAGCGACATTTCGCAGCATTGTGTGGCCTGCTGCTGGGTATGTGAAGCTGTTCACACGAGCTCCCGACTTTCCCATCGCTGACCTCAATCCAGGAACTCGCGACTTCCGGGATCGCCCGAGCCGGACCGACGCCCCAGAACTCTGTCGATGCGCGAGAGACAACCTGCATGTATGTGTAACTCGAGCTACTCATCGGTGGAGGTTGGCAGAGGGCGATCGGATGGAATAATACCGGTTGTCGATACTCCACGCGCAGGAAACTGGCACGTGGTGCCGATGGTTCCATCCACGATACTCAGCCGCGCGGGTGACAGAAGAAGCAGACCACTCCAGATCTCCTAGAACAGATAGTACTCTCTCTGATAGGGTGCCTAACATTCCACAATCGTGATGCTGCTGATGACAGCATTTTCTGTCAGGGCGAGTCACTGAGCGGTTCGCTTTTTCTGTCATGCGTGTCTGCTTCCCGATCGCTTTCTCGGGGCAGCGAAGCTACTGTCCTGCACAACGGCACCTTCTAACCATAATGTACACTGGCGTTCGCGCCTCTTGGGTATCTACCGCGTTCAAGCAAGCACGGCGATATCACTACACGCCTCTCGTCATCTTCTCACTGTCCCTCGTCAAGCTTGCTGATGCCTTCAGCGGCGGCCAAACCACCTCAGTCCATGCCCGTCCAGTCTTCCGTGCCCTCCTCCTCATCGCCCCAGACATCATCCGCTTCGCCGGCGTCTGAAGCGTCACCATCAGCCTGTGCTGGAGTAGTCGTAGCGCCATCGACCGTAGCTCCAAAGCCCGGACCATCAGGCGCAGGTACAGCAAAGTGAGCCTCATAACTACCATTGTCAACAGGCGGCGGCGGTCCTGGCATGAACCCAGGAGGCGGCGGAGCCACAAAATGCGGCATCCCTTGAGGCACAGGTGGCATTCCAAGCCCAGCCAAGTTCGCCAGGAACCCTGCAGGCCCACCGGGACCCATCATAGCCGCCAGGCCAGGCGGCGGTGGACCAGCGCCACCAAACGCGAGAGGGAAGTCCACGTCGTCGTGCGGATCCTGATGTTCCCCAATGTTGTACTCGCGGATGAAGACCTTCAGATGGCGCATGATCTTGTTGTGGGGCTTGACGCAGATGTAGAAGCCACATTCACCGTAATCGATCGCGCTACCGGTGGGGACGTAATCGGGGAGCTCTTCGCCGAGCTCGTCGTGATTGGGGAGTGAGACGTGAGGTGATTGCTCAGATCTGTCGGCGGGTGTGCGAGGAGGCAGGAGATGCATCGGATCCTCGCCCCACGTCGCCGGATCGTCTGTGATTTCTTGCGTCGTAGACTTTTTGCTCGTTCCAGCTGGCGTTCCAGCCTCTGCCAGCTCCAGGTCCGGCATGTCATCTCCGCCGGCAGGCTCCAGATCAGGCATCTCATCACTGTCGTCTTCATCATCTCCGTTGTGAGAGTCCGCCCACTCATCAGCATCAATATCGTGCTCAGCATCGTCGTTGACGTTCTGCTTGAGGAAGAAAGCCTTGTGCCCATTCTCCCGCAGGTACATGAGGTCCAGGTGATCGAGGTGCTCGAGCTTAGCGATGACCTTCAGCACTGTCGGCCATGTACCCTTCTGCAGATCAATACCGTCGAGCCGTAGCTCTTTCAGGAGCTTCATGCGGACGAGCATCTTGGCGAGCCAGGTCTGATCGAGGTATACCTCCTTGAGATTGAGGTGCGTCAACAAGTCGCCCTTGATGCCGACCATGAACTTTCGCAGCAGCGCATCGGCGTTCGGGCTGAAGTCGAAGCTCAAAGTCAGATCGCTGAGCTGCGGGAAGCAGCCTGCGAAGCGTTTGATTGCTTCGAGTGCTTTCTTGCCATCGTCGCTACCTTCTTGATATCCCTTAAGTTGCAAGTGCAGACGGGAGGTCTGCTTCGTGGCTTGTGCGAAGCGCGCAAGCGTCTCTGGCTTGCAGGTGAGGAGTTTGTGGTCCAATGCGTTGTTGGCAAAGGTGAAGTCGGTGCGGAACTCATTCAATGAAACTTTGTCGCGTGCACCTGCAAGCGAACGTACGAGGGTGAACCACACGTGCACAAGCCATTTGCGGTACTCCTTTGAGGTGAAGTTACGATTGGATCGATCGTGACAGTGAGCCGGCGCTCGCGCTGGATGTAAGCCTATTGGTGGTATCAGCATTAGGTGCAATCCGTAAAAACGCACGCGAATGGTAGAAGAAGAGAACCACCACAAAGATTCGCTTGATCGGTACCGCTAGTATAGAGTGCACCGCTATAGCAAATAACTTCTGACGCTGCCTAGAAGAGAGCTTACCTGTTAGACGTGGCACCTTGAATCGGCCCCTGTAGTCGGTCTCGGAACTCAGCAGCGCCTCTGCGTCGAGCATGCCGACCGTCTTCAACGATGAGAGGTTGCTGAACGCCTCGATGAGCATCTTCCTATCGTCGCCTTTCTCCTTGAGCTTAGCCTGGTCTTGAACATAAAATCGATACGCCTCGGCTTGCCGCGTACTCTGCCTGCAGTGATTATGCCCACCGCTTGGACAGCTGAGCGTGTGATCGGAGAACATCGTAGTGAGGATGCGGACGTCTTTGACATACTTGGCCAGTCGTTGGCGCGATATGTCGATCAGAACGCCAAGGCTGTCGGTAGTGAAGTGGATGGCTTTCGAAGAGAACCATTCTGTCGCAAATTCGTGGAAGCATTTCTCTTCGATCGTTTTGGATGACAGGCGAAGCGATCGTACGTCGTCGATGCCGAGTCTGTAGGAAATATTGGAGACCAACTCCACGGGCAGCTCGGCAAAGCGCATGTTGTTTGAGTATGTGTATTAGAATGGGAATATGCTGGTTGCAAAGTAACGATCAGTCTTATCGTGGATGCTGTAGCAGCGCATACGGGAATGTTGGTGTTCTGCTATTGTCGACAGCACTGTACAAAGAAATGCAGTGGTCGTTGGTTGGTGGTTGTAGAAGTCGATCGAACCACACGCAAAGTCGCGCTTCTTTGACTCTTGGTCCGAGCTTTTCGCGTATCTCACCGTCGATCCTTGCACGCTGACCACTCCAGCATCACCATTGTCTTCACTATACTAAGCCTCGTGTCCGTAGAGGACAGTAAAGGACGACACGCGGCTCTATGTGTGCATTTCTCACGCTCAGTGACAATCGAACACATTACAAAGCTACCTAGCTACACCTCACACCTTCAAGCTTCCAACGTCAGGATCCGCAGAGTGAGCAGCGTACACAGCAGCCTCACACGCTCCCCATTGTCCCATGACATGCTGATCTCCGAACGGCATCACCTGCGACGCGATCATGCCAGCGACGCCCTTCTCGCGATCAGCCCACCAGAAGAGGTTGGCAATGCCGGCCCACCAGCCTGTGTTCGCGCCGCGACCGGTCGCGCCCGGCTCTTGAGTGATCATGAAGCTCAGTCCCCATCCTTGAGGAGGGTTACCTCTGGACGAAGCTATCAGTAGGGCTCATCGCCAATGCATGGAAGCACTTACTCCTGAGGATACAGCTCTGGCGCCGGGTTCGTCATCTCTGCCTTCGCCGCTGGGATGCCCTGTCGCGCAAAGTCCGGGTGCTTAGGGATCGAGTTCTCAAACATCATCTTGACAGTCTCGGCCTTGAGGATCTGCGCGCCAGTGATGGGGCTCTTGCCGTCATTGAGCAACGTGGCCAGTACTTGGACGTATTCCTTTGGCTTGGCGAAAGCACCGGCACCGCCGCTGTGTAGCAGTCTGTCCTGCTGCTCCTTCGTCTCGGCTCGCAGTGGATTACGGTAAAGGTGGTCGCGCGCCTCGATCTTACCGTGAACCTCCGGCCAGCGCTGGTGCATGGTTGCGAGATTCTTCTTCATTTCTGCACCGGGGAACCTACCTCATGGAGTCAGTACAAGCGATTTCCATCACCAGGTAAGCCTTCGTTACGCTGTTCTCACATGTTGATGTTCTTCAAACCCAAGGGCTGCATGATTTCTTTCTGGATCCAATCATTCAGTCTCACGCCGGTCGCTCGCTCGAGCAAAATACCGGCCCAATCGATGTTGATGC
Source organism: Cryoendolithus antarcticus (assembly GCA_002077065.1). Classification (NCBI taxonomy): domain Eukaryota; kingdom Fungi; phylum Ascomycota; class Dothideomycetes; order Cladosporiales; family Cladosporiaceae; genus Cryoendolithus; species Cryoendolithus antarcticus. Next base: position 14,792 of record NAJO01000120.1, on the reverse strand, counting down.
CGTACTCCCATCGGCTTTGGCGCGTCAGCATATGTCAGTTCACTCTACTGGGAGCAGTTTTAGTATACCTTCCGGGTTGATTGACAAGCGGCGCAGTCATGAGCTCTTCTTGGTCGGCACCGAAGACATCAAAGCCAATTGGTCGCCCGAAGTCCCTGAGCTTGGGGTTGAAGAACTCATATCCGAAGCCAGCCGTATGGTCCAGCAGCATTCGCAAGGTGATATCGTTCTCTTTGTCGACAAGCGAGCCATCGTCCTGCAGTACCTTGACCTTCTCGAGCTCCGGAGCAAGCTTATACACCTGCTTGGAGTCGTCTAGGCTGAGCTGTCCACGCTCTACGGCCTGCAAGCACGCCATGGTGGCTAAGAGCTTTGTGCAAGACGCAATCCAGAAGACTGTATCGAGATCCATCGGTGTCTTGCTGTCGAGTCCGCGATTGCCTGACGCGACGGCGGCGATCTCCTTTCCTTGCTTGTCCACAGCGACGAACACCAGGCCAGCGACGCCTGTACTCTTGTCGCCTGTCACGCTGTCTAGCGACTTCTGGACAGCATCTTGGGCTTTCTGATTGACCATCGTGGCAGTACTGTCAAACACGTCGACACGGAAGGTATGCGAGATCCTCAAATTTCCCTTTCAATTCAACCTCTTTTTGCTCCTGCTACCTTACTCTTCTATTGCGATGGAGCTTACTTTCAGACAAAAGCCTGTCCGTTGCTACGGACTTGCTCTTATGTTTATACTATTTCCGAGCGCGTCACTCCATAGCTCTCCCTTTGCGGGGTTTCGACCCCGCAAATTGGGCAAGGCCGAGCCACGACCCAGGTCTGAGATCTCCATTACGCCGATCATGGCATAGGTCGGTCGAGTCGATCTAGGCGAGGTGCCATGGACGAGTTTCGAGGCTCCTCCATCGGACTGATTTGGGATCTTGTGGAATGAGTGCGTCTTTGACCCCATACTACAAGCGCGGCCCGCACGACATGCATCATCATGTCAGACTCCACTCATCACACTCATGCAATTCCTCTGCGTCCGCACACATCCTGGCATGATCGAGAAGAGATCAGATCGACCACGCCATTTTTCTACTGACATCGATGTCTAATACTGTAGCTTAGCTCCGCCTATTAAGCTGGCTCGAGCGCAGAACTGGATCCCTGATCTCCTATGCATAGCACTGAGCCCAGTTCCCTCCTGATCTAGCGAACCCTAAACTATCAACGAATTTGCTCAACTTGCATCGACCATACCTATCGCCATCGCACTGCTCCAGAGCCTGCACCCGATCATTGACAATGAACCTGACATACTCCTCTCTCTCCCCTCGACATTGCAGCTTCTCAAAGTACGCTCTCGCAGCGAAAGGCACCGTCCACGCCGCACTGTAGCCTCCCTCTTGCTCCGCTTCTACGACCGTGGTATTTGACAGCATGGGAGTGGTGGAAGTGTTGTAGAGTCCGAGTGCGGAGAAGATGGCCGTCATGTCGTTGTCATGGGAGAAGTCTGCGTAGAGCTCACGACCCAAGGGGAAGGTCGAGGGATTGCTGTCGAGTGTGCTGTTCGTCGAAGTGTAGTCTACCACTGGACGGTTCGTGAGGCGGGCTATGAGCTCGTTGACGTAGCCTACGCCTTGAGTTGGGCCAAGGGGGTTGCCGTGGGAGTAGCCGTAGTATTTGTTCAGGGACTGAAGCATGTCAGATGTGGATTTAGACGGGGGAGGGAGATGGACTGACCTCGTAGTAGCCATACTGATGCCACTCCTGCTCCGTAAACAGAGCACAGAACGGACTGATAGCACCAGTCGGCGAGGCCACAGTATTGAAAGGGCACAAGTCCATCACGTAGATCGTCTGAGTGATTGTCAAGTTCGCTCCCAAGTCTGCATTCAGTCGCTTGCGTATCGGCGCAGCGAAGATGTTGGACCAGGTCTTCTGCGCAGCTGCAGCAATATCGCCATCTGGACCGTCCTCGAAGACTGTGCAGAGGCCGTGGTTCAACGTGTTATTCACGCCTGCATCCTCGGAGACGGCAAGGATGCTGTAGGGATACGCGGAGTCCCCATGAGGTCGCGCACCGCGATCAGATTCCTTTGCCGCGTGAAAGCCTTGGGTCCAGTTCTGCGCGGACTCGACCACACGGGCTTCGCCGGAAGAGCGGATGAAGGGCGTGAGCTTCGAGCCTAGGTCTTCGTAGCGATCGTAGAATTTGATTCCGGAGTTGATCATTTCGTTCTCGCCAAATAGTGTCAGTTGATCTGCACCGAGAGTGTAGCTATAGTTAGCCAAGAAGGCGTAGGGACCGGTGTAGTTCCTGACACTCTTCTGAATCTGCTGGATCGTAGCATTGTAAGCTGCGGTCTTGGAGGACGTGGGATCCCGGGCTCCATGACGGGACAATACTGAGGCGAACGTTACGGAGCAGTGGGGTGGGATGTCTGCTGAGATGTCCGAGGGCACTGAAAAGAAGGTGCTGTATTGACCCCAGTAGTGGGAGATTTCGGGCTGGCATTGGTAGCCGGCGAAGACTGTGTCGCACGCTGCGGGACGGTGAGGGTAGGCAGTGGCACTGTCAATCATGTCGGTGCCATTCTCCATTTTGACCGGGAAAGAGATGATACTCACCCGATCGCCAGAAGAGCGAGACCTGTAATCATCGAAGCACCTATGATGAGCACAGCAATCCGCTTCTTAGTCCAGATATTGACACTCCTCGACTTGCACGATGCCCTGACAGTGACATCCTCAGCACCCTGCCCAACGAGGGCGTACTTATATCCTCCTACGTGATCTGCCCATCGCTGCAGAGAAGTACGCATCAAGCTCGCGCAAGCGTCAAGGTGCCTGCGCTAGCATGCTTGCACTGTTGGCAGACTCTCGTAGGTAGAGGATAGGAAGAGTGGCAATTGTGGGTTTGACATGCAAAGGCATTGGATTCGCTACAAAAGCGAAGTTCATGTTTGCACACCCTGGGAAAGTGAAGTCGTTGTACCTGCGGCTTGGTGTGGGGCTCAGCGATTCAATGCCAACGAGATGAGCACGTGGAGACCATATTCTACGCAGTGCGAGAGTCATGGAGGAGAGAAAGGGTCAGCGAGGAGGATCGCAGATGTAATGTAGATGTGCTGTTGAGTATTACATGGATTACATGGTTATAGACACTGTCAAGACCCGCTTCGTCGCTTCGTGATAAGTATGCCGAACCAATCCGTCGAAACGCCGATCATATCTAAGTCAAATCGCTCGTACGCCCAAATGTAGATTTCCACGAATATATGCACCAGTCCAGGCCTTTCAGGTCACTTCACGCACAATCGCAGGGAAGTCTATGGGTGTCCGCGGCTCAATTGGCGTTGCTTCTGCTATGCGAATGCTAGGCAATCTGCCGATCTCCGGTAGCAAAGGAGCCCCAGTCGCAGAGTAAGTTCTGTGGTGCTCAGGCCTTGCGAAGCCAAGATGGAAGTCATCTGGTCTGTCTCGAGTTGGTGATGTGTATGGTGGCGCGTCCTCGAAGCCAGCACCGTCGTAGGCAGGAGGCGACTGCAAGGGCACGCGAGCCTCTGCCAAGTCTGCAGTGTCGATACTGGGTCGCGCAACGCTGTTCGCTCGACTTCGCGTGCCGAGCGGTGTGTGTGCTCTGGATCCTTGTCTGGAGTGTCGTTGCGCGACAACTTCGAAATGGTCGCCAGCGCGGCCAAAGGGTGGGAGTTCAAGCTCTTGATCCGAGAGATCGGATCCAGTCATTACTGACATTGCGGAGCTGCCTGATCGGTCCCGTCGGTGTATGCTCAGGCTATCGCCCGTCACCCATGGCCTGATCGTGTTGCCGGAGATACTGGCAGCGGAGTCTAGTAAGGGCCGGTGGTCGGAGTCAGTGGAATTCCCTCGCAATCGCGTGCCATCGTGTCGAGCGACACCAAGATCCGCGTATGAGACGCTGCTGACTCTCCGTTCACGGGAGCGTGACTGGTGGTCTGCAATCATGGTGGTGGCGTTGGCAGTGATGTCTCGTAGTTCAGCCCGAGCCAGAGAGTCCTCTCGTAGGGCTTGCAGTGCGACCAGATCGCCCCGCGCTCTTGCATCTCGTCTTGCAGTCCGCCGTGCTTCTCTCTCGGCGATCTCGCGGCGCCGCTGTACGCGGATCTGGTACAGACTCTCCATCTCCTCGTCTCGACGTTCTTCCTCCTCTTCGACCGTCTCGGGTGCCTCAATGACCACATCAATGCCGGCTCGCTCTCCTTCCCGTCCAAGTACTCGCTCGCTTTCCCGTACTGAGCGCGAGTATGCAGGTAGTGTCATGACTGACCGTACACTCGTGTTCCTGTCCACTCCAGCATCGCCAGTCGCGTTAGCAGCTCTGGCTTGCGCATCGTGCTCGAGGTCTGGCAAGTGCGCGCTTGATCGCGCGCTTCTATTGTCACTGCGCAGATGTAGTGTTGGTCCTGAGCTGCCATCCTGTAGCCTATCCGAGTATGCGCCCTTACTCTGCGTCAATCCGCGCGGATTCCACTTCCGCCAGGCAGTCTTGAGATAGCGAGTGGGTACATATCTTGGATTTGAATATCGTGCGCGTAACCAACGAAGTCCAAGGTAGGCGAAGATGACGGATATGAATGCGACGGCGAGTGAGACAATGGTCTGTCTGGGATCAGAGTGGGTTCGAATGTCAAACTCCATGTGGAACTCACAGCTACTGTCGCTACTGTACCTGCTCTTTCTGCCCGTCGATAGACTCGCGAATCATGCGAGTGTGGCATTGTCGGGCGCTGTAGGGTCATCGCAGCGTGCGCGAGCACTGGAAGCGAGCTCCCATCGGAATGATCCTGGGAGCTGAAGAAGCGGCGATGCTCGATAGGCTAGGGTATCGACAAGCCGCCACGGAGGATAGCTCGATGTTATTTCAGCCCGAGGATAGCAGCTATGTTGAGGAATATCATGATAATGCTACAGCAGTTGGACAGAATGCTAAGACGAGACCGCGCGGACGACTTGAGCTGTGAATGCGCGGTAACTACATCAATCCGCTTGCTGACTGGAGCGCGCTGGAGCTGGAAGTGCAGGGTCTAGAGTAGTGGCTCAGCTCGCTTCACGTGGCGACCGCGGCTCGCGTAGAGCTGTTTCTGTCCTTCTACTGTGGCCATCAACTTTGCACGATATAATCGCCATGACACAGCCGGGCAATGCTCGCGTGTGTGAGCGTCGTGCAGGTTCTGAGACAGGCTCGATCTGGAATATTATATCTCGCGATGTTGAATATTGGTGAAGCAGGAGCGACTGAGCCGCCATGCGGCTGCTACCGATCGTCCGCGCTCCCGCTCCGCACGCTACCTCCCAATCAGGATCACCTTGCTCACTGCAGCACATGTCCTCACACAACACCACACGCCCTTTTCTTGCACGTCTCGTAGCCCGTACATACTTCCCACCTTCCAATCCCCTCACTTGGTAGACGCTGTGATCAACAGAAGCGGCACTTCTGCGTTCACCCCGCTTCGTTGCCCTCGACTACAGCACTGCAATCATGTCCACGCGGGATATCCTGAATCAGGACTTCGGCGACGATGAGGGCTCGGAGGACGACTTCAACCCAGATCAGGCAGCAGGGTCTGACGAAGAGGGTGATGCCAAGCCTGCAAGTAACGGAAACGCCGCAGAGAAGCCATCGTCGCGGTCAGCATCGCGGCGGCCAGCTGGCGGATCGGATGATGAGGATGAGTTGAAGGACGAGTCGGAGATCAAGGTTGTTGCGGATGACGACCAAGAACCTGGCGAAGATCTGGCAGGCGATGGTGATGACGATGACGAGGATGAAGACGAGGACGAGGACGATGACATTGAGGGTCAGCCAACGCGCAAACGGCGGAGAAAGCAAGCACGCAATCAATTCATCGACGTGGAAGCTGAGGTTGACGAAGACGAGGAAGAAGAGCCCGAGGAAGACGATGACTTGCCAGGCGAAGAGATGCACCCGGATGATCTCCAAGAGTTGCCTCCGGGTGCTGATCGGGACGATCGCAAGCATCGCGAGCTTGATCGCCAACGCGACGCGCAGATGCATATGGATGCTGAAGAGGAGGCGAAGCGGCTGAAGGAGCGTTACGGTCGACAGCAACGGACTGGCAATGTGGGCGCACAGGGCTACCTCGATCGGAGGGTGATGATGCCTTCCGTCGAGGATCCTCGTATCTACCGCCTGAAGTGTCGACCGGGCAAAGAGCGCGAGATCATCACGGCCGTGACTCAGAGGATCTTCGACCTTGCTAAGACGCGAGAACCGACACGCATCATCTCAGCGTTCCACCGTGAAGGTGCTATGACTGGCAATCTGTACATCGAGTGCCGTCGGCAAGAAGACATCGCGCCTGCTTTCGAGGGCATTTCGCACATCTTCCTGTCTGTCAAGCCGATGATGATTCCGCTCGATGAGATGGTGGATTTGCTTCGCACCAAGAAGACCAAGCAGCTCGAGCCGGGCATGTACGTCCGTGTCAAGCGCGGATTGTATGCAGGCGATCTGGCTCAGGTGTCTGACGTTGAGGCTAACAATGTCAACGTCACTCTCCGTCTCGTGCCACGTCTGGACTATGGTCTGACCGATGACGCCAATGCTCCATTGCAAGACGCAAACGGCGTGAAGCGGAAACGTCCTGCATCGACTCTGCGGCCAGCGCCGAAGCTTTTCAGCGAAAGCGATGCTAAGAAGCGACACGCGCGATACCTGCAACGCTCGGCTGCCTTGGGATCCAACGGCTTCACATACCAAAACAAGGAGTACATCAATGGCTTCTTGGAGGAGAACTTCCGCATCAATAATTTGCAGCTCGAAGACGTCAATCCGACGCTGGAAGAAGTCACGAAGTTCGCTTCCAGCACCGAGGAGGGGACAGAGGGCCTTGATCTGACTGCGCTGGCCGCTACACTCCGAACGAATACTGGCTCAGTCTTCCAACCCGGCGACCGCGTTGTCATCTTTCGCGGTGAGCAGAAGGGACTCTACGGTGTCGCTAAGAAAGTCTACGGTGACCTTGTGTCAGTGGAGGTGCGAGCAGGTACGATGAATGGCCAGTCGATCGAGGTCCCTGTACAAGACCTGCGCAAGTTCTTCGAAGAGGGTGATCACGTCAAGGTCATCGGTGGTAGCAAGTACCTCGACGAGGTAGGATCTGTTGTGAGAATCAAAGATGACAAGATCACTCTGGTCACCGACTCGAATAATCAGGAAGTCATAGTCTTTAGCAAGGACTTGCGCAAGAGTGATGATTCGGGTGGCGTGGTGGGCAATTCACCGTACAGCTTATTCGACTTGGTACAACTAGATGCCACGACCGCCGGGTGCATTGTCAAAGTCGACCGGGAAAGTCTACGCGTGCTTGACCAGACTGGCGCAATCCGAGCACTGCTGCCTAGCAACATCTCCGGACGTATCGACCGCCGCGGCGCTATTGCCGCAGACCGCGATGGCAACGAGATGAAGCCTGATGATCAAGTCAAGGAGTTTGGCGGCGAGCAACGAGTGGGGCGCATCGTTCACATGCACCGCAACTTTGTCTGGTCACGCAACCGGGAACTCCAAGAACACGCCGGTGTATGGGTCACGCGAGCCTCGAATCTCATCAGCGTTGCAGCAAAGGATGGTAGAGCAGCAAAGCCTGGTTTGGGCGGAAAGCCAGCGGGTGGCGCGCCTTCAATGCCCCCTCCTGTGTTCCGCGGCCGTGATAAGCTGATTGGTAAGACCGTCAAGATCAAGCTGGGTCCGCAGAAGGGTATGATTGGTATCGTCAAAGACACTACCGACACCACAGCGACGGTCGAGCTTCACGCTAAGAACAAGAAGGCCATGATACCGCGCGATAAGCTTGCTATTGTGGACGAGAAGACCGGCCAACCTATCCAAGGCATTGGAGGCGATGCGAGAGCGGGTGGCATGATGCGGGCGCCTCCCGTTGCGCCTGGTCGTATGGCTACAGGTGGACAGACTCCAGGTGGCTTCGGCTCGATGCCTTCTGGTGGCAGAACGCCTTCATACGCCATGGGCGCTGGCTCAAAGACACCTGCTTGGGCTGCGAGTGGGCCGGCTTGGTCTTCGGGAGGTAATGGTGGTGGCACCGCGTACGGAGGTGGTGCGATGGGTGGCGGGCAGACGAGCTATGGTGGTCAAACTTCATACGGCGGTCAGACGAGCTATGGAGGGCAGACGAGCTATGGCGGCGGTAGTGTCTGGGGAGGTGGCGGTGGTGGCGGAGTGAGTGCTCCCGAAATGGACCTTCGTTGATCACACATACTGACAGACATTTCCAGCGAACACCAGCTCATCAGCCCGGCGGCAGAACACCAGGCTGGAGCGGAGGCATGGACGCACCCACGCCTGGCTTCAACTCGGCGCCTACACCTGGCAACTATGGCGATCAGCCTACACCTGGTGGTTTCAGAGGGAACAACTACGCTACGCCTGGCGGGTTTCCGGAGACGCCTGCGCCGTTTACTGATGATGGGCCACGGTATGAGTAGGTCGGCATGTAGATCACGGCAAAGAGCATGCATTGGGTAGGAATTTGTATCACTAGACTGGGTGGGCTCGGAAAGCTCACGGCCAAAATTATGCAGATGCGTGAGCGTCCACAGAGCTACCAACCCTCCATCAACCTACTTTCACTTTTCCCTTCCTCCTCCCAACCAAACCCCTCGCCTCCTTGATCAACGTCATCACCAGCGGCACGCCCATCGGCCCCAGCAACGGCACGTACACTGCAAACTTATGTTCCTCAGGGAAGTAGACCTGCCCGACCATACTCGGCTCAAAGAACGCTTTCTCGGCTTCTGCCTCGGCTACTTTCGCGCTCGTCAAAGCGGCGGCGTAGTCACCTTCGCTTAGTGCGGTGCAGGCTTGCTCGAGGTGTGAGATTGTCAACTCGACGGAGTGGGCAACGGTCTTGGGTATGGCTATTGATTGGAGTTTGCGCGTTAGACGGACTAGTGCGCCGAGGGTTGAGGAGGCGGAGAGGATGAGGGAGGTAGTGCGTTCACGCTGTAGGGCTGCGATGCGGAGCGATAGTGAGGGGGGTGAGTCCGGGACGCCGAGGAGCGACATCAGCTGGTCGGCGAAGGTGAGCATGACGGGCTCTATATGGGCCGCGCTGAGGTGTGATGTGGTGTTGCTGGCTGGATTCAGGATCTGCACGCCGCCCCACTGGGGTATGATCCAGGAGTTGCCTCCGCCACTTAGTGTCAAAGGCGTCTGACGGGGATGCGGGACGTAGAGTATGAGGTTGATGGTCGAGCCGGAACCTATGCCTGGACTTAGTGGCCACTCGGCAGCGTTCACGAAGCCGCTGAGATCAGAGGCGAGGAGTGTCCAGGTAATTGTCGGGGTATCGAACGTTGGACCAGCTATGGCTGGGGAAATTGATGCGTGGAGTTGGACTTGGGTGTCGACTGTGAAGTCGCTGATCGATGATAATGCTTGGAGTAGGGGATTGATGTACTGCTCCGCAGCAGTCTCGATGTCCCACGACGAGGGGGCCGATCCGCCGGCGAATAGTGAGAACGTAAGGTGGTATGATGGCGCTGGTTTGAACGCCCGAGTCGTCCGTCTCTGCAATGATTCAAATTGTGATGCGAAGGCTGATTCATCCCGAAAACTGTCGTGTAGAGGGCTGTCACGAAGAAGCAAGGCGATTGAAGCTTGCTCGTCTGCCATGATCTGCTGTATCACTTGGCTGAGCTGAGACGCGACGAGGTCGTCATCTCCTGGGGTGACTGGTCCACGGGTGACAGTTAGAGTCGGCGTCCAGGAGTCGAGTGCGTAGCGTAGTTCATTGCTGGTGTCGTCTGTGTTAAGCTGCAGTATCAATGTAGCGGGAACGGACGGTCCTGCTGCAGGCGATACTCTGTACTGGTACGGCGACGCATCTCCATGAACGTTGAGTAGCTTATCTAGTCTGATCGCAATGCTTGTCCGTTGCTCCAGAAATACCGAAGAGCTTTGAAGATCAATATCGATGGGAAAGTGTAGTTTACATGCCTACAAAGATCAGAACTGCAATTGAGGAGAGCGCAGCGATAGGACCGACCTTGCCCTCTGACCACCTCGTCATAGCATCGACCGGTAGATCTGAGCGATATACTGCGGTCGTCCATATCCAGTGTGGCAGTCCGAGTGCTACGACAACTGCCCAGAAAGCGAAGATGATCAGTCGACGCCGAATGGTATGTGCCGCGCTCTGCGGGGGGAGCCGAAGCTTTCTCACTGCCATCGGTAGCAGTACTCTCAGACGAGGGCTTCACGCTCGTCATGGCAAGCTCATGGTCGGTGGACTTGGTCCATCAGTGACCTAAGAACATGCTGTGTGCCTCGTCAATACAGGCTCGGAGTACGGAGTTGGTGATGTCGGAAGCAGAGACGGGCCGGCATGTGGAAGGCAGTGACGATTGCACCCCCAGCACATGAGCCTACACCTTCGTGTGCTGAACCTGCTACATGTAGTTCCCCCGTGCTTCCCGCACCGATGAGAACATAGGAGCTCTGTACCCTTAAGCACCACATCGAGGGCGGCCATGAAGGAGACATTCACAACGAAGATCCTCGAGCGCGAGTGCTCGGACTATGCGATCAAGCTACGATCGCATCGAAAGCTGTACAGCGACCGCTCCGTGGTGAAGAACCTCGACATCGTCAACGAGCTAGCCGGCCACAGTGGATGTGTCAACGCTTTGTCGTGGTCCAGGTCGGGCAACCTGCTGGCTTCGGGCTCGGATGATCAGCATCTGAACATCCACCGGTATCAGGCACCCGACGGGGACAAGCAGTTTCAGCTCGCCACCACAGTCGCAACCGGGCATAGAGCCAACATCTTCTCGGTCAAGTTCATGCCGCACAGCCAAGATCGGACGGTCATCACGGCAGCTGGTGACAATGAGGTGCGAGTCTTCGACCTGGAGTACGCTGGACAAAGCCGAACCGCATCTGCGGCGTCAAGTATGGCCACAGAGGGCCGAAGAAGAGGCAGGAACAGTGTCTATGACGGTGTCAGGTACATGAACGACGGCGATACAGACTGCCGGGTGTATCGCAGTCACGGCGATCGGGTCAAGCGCATCGTAACGGAGAGCTCGCCGCACCTCTTCTTGACCTGCTCTGAAGACGGCGAGGTCCGACAGTGGGATCTACGCCAGCCTTCTTCAGCCTACCCTTCTTCGAGAGGTGGAGGTAATGTACCGCCTCCCCTCATCTCCTACAAGCGTTTCAATCTTAGTCTCAACTCCATTTCCTGCTCTGGCTCGCAGCCGCATTACATCGCACTTGGCGGTGGGCACCTGCATGCTTTCTTACACGATCGTCGAATGACTGGCAGAGACAGAGGGCAAGAGGCAGGCGTGGGCAGCTCACACCGACGAACGGCACACGAGGAAGATCAGATGGGAGACGCTACGAGGTGTGTAAGAAAGTTCGCACCGCACGGACAGCCGAAGATGGAGAGTTGCGACAATGGGCACATCACGGCACTCAAGATCAGTGACGCGAGACCTGATGAGATGATCGCAAGCTGGAGCGGTGACCACATATACTCATTCGATCTCATACGCGATCCTGAAAGGACTACAAGCGAAGACAAGACTGCGGTTAGGAGGAAGGGAAGCAGGACGAGTGGGGAAAGCTTGGCTCGGAAGCGAAAGCGGAAGACGGAGGCTGGGAGAGGGCAGTCGACCAACGGGTCTAGCACTGCCTTTGCGACTGACGGCTCCGCGTCCCTGAGAATTCGTTATCAAAATGGACAAGAGGAGCAAATCTCGATTCCCAATGTCGATCACTTATCACGAGGTGACCTCGGTTCACTGACTGAGAAGCAACGCGAAGCGCAGCGTCTGGCCAAGGCGACTGTTCGAATACGCAAGTCTCTCTTCGATCCAGAGGATGAGACTACCTCAACCACCGCCAGATACACCACTGCACTTGGTCACTGCGCGAGCATACTTTCGGACATGGACCGTGTCTCGCAGGAGTGGACATATGCCATGGACCCTGCACCGAGTGAAGTATCGAGGCAGCGCATCCTGCGATTGAACCGCGAGAGCACACGGCGCTTTGTGCAAACAGCTGGCGTACTGTCTCGAGTCCTCGGTGGCAGACTTCAGACGCCGTCCGGTACTACAAGTCCCTTGGTCGTACCCTTTACTGCAGTGGAGGCCCGACGAAATGATCTGCCGCCGTCTCAGGCAGAACTGTTTGGCCATGACTTCTTGAAGGCTGTCACCCTATGGCTGGACTCCGGTCTTGGACGCCTGATCGAAGGCTTCACTCGGTCAGTAGACATATCACCGAGTGCAAAGTTGGCCATGCGCTTGCCTATCCCTGAGAGTGAAGCCTCCACAGAAGCAATCGACGAGTTCCTTATACCGTATCTGATGGCTATGGCTAGTGATCGGCCGATCTACAATCCGTCGGCGAACCAATTCGAGACCCATGCCAGCCGACAGGTCTTTCCTTCGGAACAAGTGGCAGTCACTGCTTTCGCCGCTGCCGTCAAGGTGCCTTTTGCGGATTTATCGTCGGCAGTGATTCATGCTGAAGGCAGCGATCGCATACAGGCGCAAGATAGGCAAGCAGCAACGCGGTTCTGGGCGGCAAAAGTCGGACGGGGCGTATTGATGAATGCTGCTGAAGACATCACTTTCACGTACGTTGATCGTGCATTTGGCGGACTTGGCCGGGTTGTGAGGGAGCTGGACGAAGCTACATCATCAACTGTGGGCGGGGACGATACGACAGTCGGCGATGATCATGATGATGAAGTCGTAGTGGACGCTGAGGCAGGAGCGGACCGTGACCCGAGCCCCGATGAGCCGAGTGACTTACATGCCGCAGGAGAGATGATGGGTGATGACGAGAACGACCATAACAACACTGACGATGACGACGATGATGAGCAGATGCCCGATGACTTCTACGACGACAACGACGACAGCGACGAGACCAGAAACGATGATGGTACCTCATCTTCCGAGCCCGACGAAGAAGACGGCGTGCTCAATCTTGGGTATCGCTACCAATCTGCATGGACCCGCCAGCAACAGCGCTCGACGATTGCAGCAAAAATAACTTGCAGCGCCTCTACTCGCACGTACCGCGGTCACTGCAACGTTAAGACCGTCAAAGACGTGAATTTCTTCGGTCCTGACGACGAGTACGTAGTCTCCGGCTCCGACGATGGCAACTTTTTCATCTGGGATCGCCGAACGACTGAGCTGGTGAACGTACTTGAGGGCGATGGCGAGGTCGTCAATGTGATCCAGGGTCACCCGTACGAGCCGATGCTGGCTGTGAGCGGTATCGATCACACTATCAAGATCTTCTCACCGGATGCTCGTGCCCGGGAGGCTGCGAGACTGGGAAGGGAGATCACGGCGCATGATGCGGATGATTTCTCCTCCATTGCATGGCCGCACAGACTGAGTAGACGAGGGCTGCGGCGTTCTGATGCTGAGCGGCCGCGTACGACTTCTGAACCTGCGATCCCCACGCAGACATCGGACGATGAGCTGGATGAGAGCTATGTTGCGCCTACGGGTCTGACAAGCCGGAGGCGTATGCATGAGGCCACGGAAATCATGGCGCGGAACGATGTCGATCGGAGGGGCGGCGGCCAGGACTCTTTCGTTTCGGTACGTAGCATTCCGCCACAACTGCTTATGATGCTGCTTGGGAGGCATGGCATGTAGATGATGGTCAACCCCGTCAACCTCGTCCCCAGATCTCAATCACGAGGCTACTTTGCTCATGGTCCGTTCAACGCCGTCAGCTCCACATTATCTCGTGTAGAGTACTTGTCCCGAGAGCATCTCAATGGCTGACAATCTGCACTCCAGCGATCGATGCTCATGCAGCTTGCGGCCAGACTACACGCTCAACGTACCGCAAGAGGTGAGACTGCCGGAACTACGGATGAGGATGGCGCTTTCGGCTTCGAGCTCGAGGAAGGCGAAGATGGGCAGGCTGTGAGGATACAGATTGGTGAGGACTGTGTGGTTATGTAGCGTATAAGATGTGGTCTTGGATTGCTATGACGTTTACGCTACTTTCTTATCCGCCGTCTCCATTAGGTAGCGAGTATTTACGACGTAAGATACAAAACGGTTTCGGACGCCTCGAAGTAGCCCCGTTAACTCTATATCGCGGTTTTTAGGAAGACCTCGTATTCTACCTAGCGCACTTTTCTAAAGACCCCGAGAATACGCGGTTTTTACGATTTCTCTCCTATGAGCCTTCCCTAGCGAGTATTAGCTACTTTCATTAGACTCTCTAGGCTTAGTATAGTATATTATATTACAAGGTATAGCTAGAAACGTTACTAGAGAGTCTTACTAAAAACCGCGTATTCTAGGAGAATTTTATTTTATAGCGGTTTTAGGTATATCTCTTAGAATAACTTCTAATAGACTAGCGACTAGTTTTACTTAATTATCTAGGCTTATTATAGTCTAGTTCTATTTAATCTAGAGTAAGAACGCTAGTAGAGAGCTCTATTAAAACCTAGAAGTAGTAAAGTATCTCTCTAGTTCTATAAGTCTCTAAGGAGTAGGGTTTATTAAGCTTTCTATAGAGTAGTAACTATCTCTATAGAACTCTTAGATCTTTATATAGAATATAGAATATAGCGCTAATATAGCTAAGACTATAGTAAGAAGTCTATATATCTAATAGTAGTACTAGTACTAAGGAAAGAGAAAGTCTTAGCTATAATATAGTTTTAAAGACTACTATAGATCTATATAACTCTAGTTCCTATACTATAGTA